>OZ024888.1:41419661-41647161 GCA_964017195.1 Siderastrea radians
AACATCAAAGTTCTAAAGAAAACAGAGCTTACAATGTACTATAGGACGGTGTAATCATGAATATGTACAAGGTTAACAGCATGTTTGTGTTTCACTTATTTGTATTCTAAAATGGCAAAGTATGATCATCCAGTTGAGTGTAGTTCTGAAAAGGACCATTTGTGGTGAGCTTGACTGACATTTCAACAACCTGAGCAAAATTCGTCATCAGAGTCAAGTGGACTGTGAATCATCAGTAAATGTTATAAGTCTCTGGTCATTGTCCTGATTGGCTGACGAACTTGCAATGTTGTTGGACATCTATCAGTTAAGCTGTGGTGTTATTGGCTGTGAACACTGTAAAATGTGATTGGTGCATTTCGATCAGTCTATTGTTAATCAAATGTCCATTGGTCTATTGTTACTAAAATTAGTTGGTTTGTCTATTGTCTGTCTGTCTTGTTGTTGTCATAAATAAGTCGTTTGTAAGGTGTAGGTAGTTAGGGACAAGGTTAACATTGATCTGTGTTCAGCATTTCTGTGTTTTCACTTATTTGCATTCTGTTGTTCTTTACAGATGCAGCAACAACAGCCCGTCAGACAAAAGCAGAAGGCTGCTAAGCCAATTCAAACTAAGGCGCCACGTGTTGGAGGAAAACGCTAATTAAATTCCTCGGTACTTAAGTGTCCAACATGTAATAAAGCCTTTGTTAAAATGTACTGGTCTATTGTTGGTCGTACGTTTAGGTGTAATGTGTTATTGTGCTTTCCTTGAGCTGAATGCAGGTTACATGTACACTGCATGTTGTAATCACTACAGTGTTCAGATAAGAGTGGGGTGTCACGTTAGAATTCCTACAAGGATCAAAAAGCTCTTTACCTTACAAATCAATTTACAAAATTAAGACAATTTGGGGAAACCCACATTTACTGGCCCCTTTAAATTGTTCCTTGAATACCTGTCTTAAAATTCTACATGAGTCCACTGCAGAATCCAGTGGGACCCTGTTATTCCAGCTACATGTATTAAGGGGTCACAAAAATGCAGTGTTTGCCATTGTTTACCATTTAAGCCCTGATATGAAAATGCAAGTATCAGGACATCATTCTTATCCTTGGTGATCGTTTTCTTTATCCTCATGACTTGAAGGTTTGAACAAGTAGTGATGATGTAAAGAGAAATTTCATTTTCATCACTGTTGGGGATTAAAGGGTTCACAGGGTGGGCAGATCAATGATGTTAAGCTACATGTTACTTGGCCACCATGAAAAGAAAAGGATAATGGTGACTTAAAAAGCAAGTGGAAGCCTACTTCAAGAAAAAATATTAGATGTGACATAAGGAAGGGTAAAAAATGTCAATGATAAAGTGAACCACAAAACTAAATTGAGTGTTTAATGTGTATGGTACATTCTACTGTACATGAAATGAATAGAATGTGGGCATTTTGAGTGGCCCTGTTGTGGGTGAATTTTACAATGGAAACTGTTACTTGTGCTTTAACTGTGTGTGGCCAATGGTTCACCACATGATATTTTTAAAGAGGGTGGCCGTTTGTTCTGGCCAAAATGTAGTGGTCATCACAATGAGGCAGCTATGACACAGGTTCCATGGTATTGTAGATGCTCAGTTTGTGATTTGATCAGTTGTTTTCTTTCCATTTACCTTTGAAATTAATTATTATGTTGTTGTTAGAAGTTTTTCCCTGATGTCAAGCAAACTGTACCCTTTCCCAGTTAGAAGCCTGCAGGCAGGTTCCCTTATCAAGGCTCTCGGACAAGGAGCAGTGAGCACCAAAAAGAGAGGAGGGGAGTGATTTGAGGGGTCTGAATTCCCTACCTCGTTCTCTACGAATACAGATTTAAAAATGACAACAAATATTCAATATGTGCAAAGGTTTTTATTACAAATTGCAAAGCTTATCCCCAATACATAACCTTGACACCTTACAGTGAGACTATTTGAATGAAATGAAAAACAAACCATCCAATTTAGTGAAATACCTTAGTTTATTTAAAAAGAAAAAGATGTGGATGAAGTTGACAGTCAATAATGCTTCAGCACAAGAAAGTGTAATGAAAACCTTGGTCAGAGTGACTTTAGTCAGTTTTTCCTGGTGTTGATGTTGCTCTTGTATAAGTGAACAATCTTGTCAACTTTGCAGTAGTATTCCTCTTATGTCTCTAGTATTCAAGGACTGTTGTGCACGATAACTTCTTTTAAGTATGCCTACATTCTGTTTTCATTTTGGCCATTATCAAAGTTACCCACTCAAAATAATTCTGATTATCCAGCTTGCTTGTTACTAGTCCAAGCCTTACAACAGGGTTGTATAGCTCTTGGAATCCCTGAAAACCTTGTCCTAATCGTCCTACTCCAATAATCTTGTGGACTTTTGTTTCTGAAATGGTGGCCCATGGAAAGATGTTCGGGTTACAAAAACAGCCAGCTCTCATTGCAAGCTTAAGGCCTTTGAAAAAAAAATCCCGACATTTTACCAACTTGCAACACAACAAACCCTGTTAATTACGTATACTGTTATATTAAACTATGCTTGAATGCATTTTCCCCTTTGCTCAGCTTCTATCCCTTGCACTTTAGTGAGGTTCTTCATTTTTTTCCCACAAGTTTAAACTGGCAGATCTCGAACATCCAACGACGGTCACTGTAGCTGTAAAAGACAAAACAACGGTTGTGTTCTGGTCACTCGCTTAAATTGAATGTATTGATTGTGATGTAGCTAGAGTGAAAATCCTCTATCTCCTTCATTCTTCGTAGAATTTCACACAATATTATGCCATACCTTAAATAATATATTGGCGAAGTTCTGTAAAAAATTTTCCCAAGAAAATGGTCTTGGAAAGATCTGCCCTTCGAAAGAATAAAATTTTACCCCTCTCCCATTTGTGATGTAATCGACTACCCCTAAAATTTTTCGAACTTTTTTCCTAACAAGATGAAGATAGTTAGTGGTTTTTCCAGAAGGGAGAACAAACCATACTCGGTAGCAAGCAACTTTTTCAAGACACAAGGCTGACAAGGCGTGAGGAACAAATAAAACTGACCCAATTTTTTCAAGTTTCAGCCCATTTTTTTCCTGGTCATCTGCAACCTAAAGGCCAGTTTACACATGCGATTTTTTGTGCAATTTTTGTCGCGCTCGAGCTCGCGATAAAAATTGCAAGTGTAAACTAGCAGCGATTTCTGTGCGATTTGTCGCCGCGATATCGCAGAGGTTTCTAACATGTCCGAAACTTGATGCAACTTGGCCGCGATTTGGGGTAAATTGCAGCAAATATCGCACTGAAATTGCAGCGAAATCGCTGCTAGTTTACACTTGCGACAAAAGTTGCACTGGAGAGCGCGACAAAAATTACACCAAAAATCGCATGTGTAAACGACCCTTAACACACTTTCTGAAAACTCTGAAAACTAGCTCAGACAGTGATTTTCAACAAGATCGAACCATTTTTGGATTTCTTTGTTTAAAATTTGTAATTTAGCTTTTCAAAAGCTACAAAAAAAAAAGATGCGATAGTGCGATAGCTGATAGTGGCTTTTAAAAATATAATCCACAAAACATTAAAATTCAAAGCTGATCTTCTGTTTAAGAGGTCTCTTGAAATTACAGCAGAAAATATTCTTTCCTTTATTTCCTTCAGTTGTCAACAGAGCCTCTTATGTACTGACCTTGGAGATTCTGCCACTGAATGGTAACTTCCCGCACCAACCATTACATAGCCAGGAGGGACTATATAGTTCAACAGCCCACGAAACACGTTTTTATATGGGGTGGTCTTGCAGTTATACCGCTGGTAGCCAGGGACACTGCAACACTTGAGACCAACCCTATAAAAATGTCAAAAAGATACGTAAGTCTAGATTTCACAACCAGAAAAAAAAGAAGCCTGAAAATAGCTTTTCGCGAAACGGTTTTTTTTTCTCCTGAAAATTTGCGTCGTTCTCAGTGAATGAATGAGTATCATTTTAGAAGAGACAGCCAGAGGTCCTTAGGAATTGTTTCTTAAGGTTCTAGGGGAATTAAATAAAAATATCAACCTACGCAGATCTCGAACCTTAGCTTGGGTTGTATAAATCCCCGATCCGCAATATTATACTGTCTCAAACATTTCGTGCTTCTTTAAAGTAGGGGAGGCTTTTAAATGTATTTACAGGAATTGAGAACTGCGCTGTGACTTACCTGCGGTCCTTAGAGGCTTTATTAAAATAGCTTATCACCCCTGTGATGAAGCGATTGTTGGGGCACTTGTAGAAGAAGGAGTGCTTGACATCATGCAAGACGTGCGGAGTCCAGTAGCAGTGGGTAGCGCTGGTGTAAATTGCAGGACCAAGGCGGCATCTGAAGTGGTGAATACGGTCTTGCTGGCATTCTCGGAATAGACTGATCCACTGACTCATCGAATACGCTAAATGTCAAAGTAGAAAAAAAGGTAAAGCGCTACGCGTGGTTTTTCGCGTAACACACGCAAACAAATAGCCTTTTTATTTTAGCAATTGCGAGAAGTGAGCACGCGAACCACCCCTCCCTTTTTTTTCGCAATATAGTTCTCTCTCCAAGTCTATTTCAAGTCGCAATATTGCTTTTCTCGAGTACCGCCTAAACTTTCCCTCCTCACAGTCCGATCTTAAAATATGATCTAAAACCTCACCGTTAGGGCAGTGAGCATAAAAAGACTGGTGCCATTTGTTAGCCCACTTGATCGAGTTTGGAATGGAGGAATTGCACGGCTTCGGCGTTGGTTTTGGTGTTGGCGTAGTTGGCGGTGGCGGCGGTGGCGGCGGTGGTGGCGGTGGTGGAGCTGCCCGTCTTCGGCGGCGGCGCCGCCAAAACCAGGGTGAGGCATCAACGGCACAGAACATCAACTCCATTGCAAAGATCAGAAGAAAGAATAGAGCCAACCTCTTCTTTGCCATGGTTATCTGGAAAGAAAAAATATTGCGTAGGTAAAAGTCAAAAGTATGAGGGTGTCATCTCTTGCCCCCTTACAGTTGTCTAGGCTGAAAACGAAAACATAGCGGCACCGTTCTTTTTGCGGCCAGCAATCGCACTAACCATTAGTACCTTCATTTGGTTTCTCGGTTGACAGTTAAATTTAATCCATTTTTGACTTAACGGTTTCCTGATTTATTCTTGTTTGACGGTGAAAAAAGCCCTTCCTTTTCTGAATACATTGACGCATAACGCCCGCTCAATTAAGACCTCAAATTAGACGCGGTTGTCATAACTTTTTGTACAAACCTTGGAGTTTTCGTTGAGGTATTTCAGTGAAAAAAAAATTAAAGCGTATCAAACGTTGCCCACAGTTCCCCTGAACTCGGAAGTATCGGACCGTCGTTTCGGGTAGTCTAAAGTGAAAGTCGGAAAGAAGTGGAGTGTTTAATAGTATTATAGGCCTATTGTAAGAGATCCGAGTCGATCAATACGTGTCGTTTAAGTTAATCGCAACATGTTCGAAACAAGTTCATGTTTGATTGTTTCAAAGAGGTTTTATTTTTAAACAGAAATATCAATTATATGTTTTTAATTAGTATTCTTTTCACGGTCAGAGAAAGCCTTCTGGTCAATGTTCAAAACTATAAAATGCCAATTTTTGTTCTGTACTGTATTTTAAAATCCGTTGAAAACAAACAACGGCAACGCGGTTAAGTACCCGGTAGTTGTTGTTGATAACCATAACGTTTCTCAGTCTCTCCTAAAACTCCTAAAAAAAATTGCCTATGTTAATTATTCACATAAGCCACTAGAAATACAATTAATAACTGCATGACTGATTGGGGGTTAACTGTTTTTCTTGGAAAGCTAACACGGCTTTGGACTCGTTATTTGTTTGTGGGAAGGTATATGTGATGAAACTGAAATCTGTTTTCCCAGAAAATAATATATCTAGGGTGACCTGGATAATTACAAAAGTGTATTAACAAATTTGAAAAACAGGAAGTTCTACGTACGCTTCCGTGAAAATAACGCGATTTTAAAACATGGCGTTATTTTTTTGAATCTTAATTTCCGTGATCGAAGATAATTTCTATCGTTTGATCCAAAAACTTCACCGTGTAGGATAAACTTTATGCAAAATTTCCTGCGTTACTGGTAATTTTCGACGCATTCTTTTACGGACTGATGACACCGTATTTTAATTCTTTGTATTTATACTCGCGTTAATTTTCTTGACGTAAAATTTTTGCCTGGTCAGTTTTCTTTCGCTTTAATTTCTTTCATTCTGAACTAACTTTCCCTTCAGAACTGGCGTTGAACTAACTTGTCGCATCATCTTTAGAAACTTTCGAGTGAGTTCTTTATGAGCCCAGTTGAGTGACAAATTGAGTCGCTATAGAAAAACCATTTTATTATAAATTGTTCAATCAAATCGATTGTAATAGAGTGATTTTACTTCACCCGTGAAACAGTATCTAACAGTTAGTGTCTAACAGTCAAAGTTGAACAAAAGAAAACGACGGAATTTGTGTGTAATACTACGTAATAGTTTAGTATCTAATAAAATTGAACCTTCTCTGGTTAAAAATGAAAAGGTTTACTAGCGTTTGATTGCCAGTCTGCAATCTTTGTCAAGTGATGAATAAAAAGCGCGAACATTAAAATATATATTACAAAAAGTGTGAAAAATGGGGGATGGTGTAGTTTCAAGAGGAGGAGGAGGAGGTGTTGTCACTATTGATGTTTACCGAAAATCAACTCATACGGACAGGTACTTGGATTTTTATTCACACCACGAGAAGAAACACAAAATAAGTACTGCCTCCACTCTTCTGAATCGTGCTTCTAACCTCCCGAGCACCTCTGCGGGTAAATCAAAAGAATTGATTTACGTGACAAATGCCTTGGAATCAAATGGCTACCACCAGTCTTTCATATCAAACATCCTGAAGAAGAAACCACTTCCTGAAACTACACCATCCCCAGAAGAGTTAGTTGGGATGTTCTTTAAATGGGCCGATCCTTCAAACTCATATCGCGGTTTCGCAGTTTTACCATATAATATCAAAGGTCTAACCGAGCCACTCATAAGACTACTCAGAAATAATGGAATCCGAACCACAAGCAGACCCCTCAAGACCCTACAACAGGAATTTGTTTCCCCCAAATCAAGACCACCGGTTGATCAACAAACAAATGTTGTTTACAAGACTGTGCCGACTGTCCGTGGAGTTATATTGGAGAAACTGGAAGGTGCTTAAGAACAAGAGTGAAGGAACATACTAAAAACACGAAAGCCTTTAAAAAAGGTTCCAGCATTGCAACACACGCATGGTTGAACGACCACTCCATTGACTTTAAAAGTGCTCATGTAATCGACAAGGGAAATTTCCACGTTAGAAAAACACTGGAATCCTAGCACACGTACGGCAATTACAAGCGACGCAGACAATAATGCGAAACTATTACCTAGACAATATTCAATTTTATTATGAACTTCTGATTAGCATTTTATTCCCACTAAAGTATTTTTCATTGTTTTTATTATATATTTTAATGTTCGCGCTTTTTATTCATCACTTGACAAAGATTGCAGACTGGCAATCGAAAGCTAGTAAACCTTTTCATTTTTAACCAGAGAACGTTAAATTTTATTGTGTCTTATCCTGGTTACTCGTCCGTTTTTAAAGTTTAGTATCTATTTCACGGGTTAAGTAAAATCACTCTAATATAGAATACTTTTTATCTCTCCTTCGTTGTCATATAGAAGCAATTTTAAAATGTTGATTCAAAAATGATCGTGGAAACCTTCTGTTAAAACAAGACATTTCACAAACCTTTACTTCCTTACTTTCTTGTCTGAGAAACTAGGAATCTATAAGAACTGAACTGTATGTATGTTATTAAAAACATATTTTACATAAGAATGTTTGGCTAGAACTGCTGAGGACCTCATCTACCAATATCCATGTACCTAGACACGGCTTCTCATGATCCCAGTTAGGGGAGAGAGTTGTAGCGCAGGATGAGGTGCCAAAGTCAGTCATACTATAGCGAAAAATTGTTTGAAAGAGCGACAGGGTTGGGAAATTTATTGAGTATTTAAGAGGATTGCCGAAATACGGTTTAAAGTGAACGGTATAACGACCAAAACTTAGGGATGCAAAATTTCGGAGGAAAGTACAAGGTAAACATATATAAAAGCTTAGATATTTTGAGCGACTGAAACTCCGTCAAAAAAAATAAATTAGTAAAATAATAAAATTGGAGTAAAAATATGGGAATATTTACCACAAGTAGCATAATCTTCTGTTTGTGGCTTGTCTCTGAAGTATGAGACAAGGAGACGTGCAATTTTTCTCTTAAAATCAGCGCTCACTCAACATTAAAACAGTAACTGCAAAAGGGGAAACATTGTTGCAGAAACGTTCTTGTAGAAGCATGTTTCCCTAAATGTTTCCCCGTTTGCGGCGGGCTTATTTTGTTTTCATGAAAATCAACAAAGAAATCATAAAAATGAGATTTCTTAACATTTTGTAAATTGGCTGGAAAAATCGGAAGAAAGCTGAAACGACCTTGAGATTTAAAGAAAATTGTCTGTTAAGTGATTCTCTGATGAAAACAACCGTTCATAAACCGTGTTTTTGGAAACAATTTGAATCGAAGTACAGCTAATTTGACGGCTTTGTTCATTCTCCACTTTTCGACTCACGTTGAGCGAGCTGGTTCTTTCTGCACAGCACTCGCATTGTTTAAAAATCCAGTAGTCTGAACCTTTTCTTTCAGGTGGTAGTGTTATTTATCCCCGGGTAGTAGTCCATCCCCTTATTTCAGCCCACTGAAATCAGGTTTGGTGGCACTGTCGGCAGAAATAAGCCAACGTGGAGTTCAGTCAGTACTGGTACATTTCCACCGTAGCCTTTCGCTCTACTTCTCGATCAGACGTCACCATTCGCTCCAAAAGATGGAAAGATGCATCCTTTCAACTAGGATTCCATTTAGCCAAGCATTTCAATCCAACTTAAGGGGTAAAATCTGCAGACAACAACTTTCTTCGAAGTGGAAGAGACGATAACATACGCCGTGGGACGTTACCGGTCAGCGGTGTTTACTTGAACAACTTTCCTCTCATAATTTGCTTAACACCGGGTCATTTATATGCTGTTGATATGACATTCAAAGCATTTCAGAAAGCCAGCGATTTCCTTTTATTAGATTCTGTTTTTCCACTTGCTCTCTAGTCCTGGACCATTCACAGTAGGATTAACAGTTTCTGATAGAACAAATGTACAGTGCGTTCTCCAGCGCTCACACCATTTTCGCCGCGAAAATAAAGCGGCCTTCACACGTCAAACTAATGTTGGCCAACATTAGTTTGATGTTTGAAGGCCGCTTAAGACTGCTAACACAAGGTCGACAATTAACAATACATCAGTAAACTGAATAAGGAATGGCTATTTTTATTTTCCATTCTATTCAGCTCATGTGCTTTTGTGCTTTTAATTCAATGAAGGCTTGCCGCTTCAATCCTGATTATTGAGACCTTTCGTACTTTGGAGTACAATTTTTTCCAGCCATATTTTTCAACTTTGTAAAACAACAAAAAACACCAACAAAATGATATCATTTTTAGACCATTTTACCTCGAGGAATATTTTCGTTTTTGGCAGCCGGATATTCTGACGCACTGGGCTGCTTTCTTTTCGTCGCAAAGCGAGAAACGTAAGACAAAATTTCCGTGAGCGTAAGGAACACCTCAATTGAAAACAATCGCTGATTATTAGAGTCTGTGGTCGAGTTTACGTATTTTTCGCGAATTCTGCACCATCGGTCTTGTTACTTGATTTCTCCCCTTCTCTCTGATTTCTCTTACTTTATATTGTAGTTTTGGGTTTTGACTTTAAAGCCCAGTCCACTTGTATACTGCGCTAACACAGGCAAGTTCTTGAGTTTGGCGTTGTTCTAAATGTTGTGCATGACTCGACTTTGCTCTGTCACGCTGCCCACTCCTCCCCTCCCCTAGGAGGATGACTTAAACAAAGCCCTACTTGATGAACACCGTACTCACAGTATTTTTCTGGTGTAGAATATCGCACAAACGACTTTGTATCCTTAATTTTTCGAAAATACGCCACTTGAAGTAAGAAATGACATTAATTAAGAGGTCTTTAGAGGACGAGTCCCACAGGTATCCACACGTATACAAAAATCTCCAGCTGTGCGAAATGACAAAAGAAGAATTGTCATCGCGAAGAATGACAACGCCTAATCCATCTGCTAAAAGTACGCACGATTTGTGCATCTCAGGAAAAAGACATCAACCCCACGTTAAAAGTGTTGGTTCTCTTTTGTTTGTTTGTTTGTTTTACAAAGCTGTGAATTTTTTAATGACTGGAGGAATTGTCCTCGAAAGTGCGAAAGGTCTATAATAATCAGGATTGAAGTCTCCATTGAAGGCACGCTAGTTAATAGAATGGAAAATAAGAAAAGCCGTTCTTTCATCAGCTCACCAATCTATTGTTAATTGTCGAGTTAGTGGTCTCATTTTTGCGGCGAAAATGGTGTGAGCGCTGGAAAACGCACTGTACATTTGTTCTATCAGAGACTGTTAATCCTATTGTGAATGGACCAGGACTAGAGAGCAAGTGGAAAAACAGAATCCGATAAAAGGAAATCGCTGGCTTTCTGAAATGCTTTGAATGTCATATCAACAGCATATAAAGTACCCGGTGTTAAGCAAATTATGAGGGGAAAGGTGTTCAAGTAAACACCGCTGACTGGTAACGTTCCACGGCGTATGTTATCGTCTCTTCCACTTGCAGATTTTACACCGTAAGTTGAAGTGGATACTTGGCTAAATGGAATCCTAGTTGAAAGGATGCATCTTTTCATCTTTTGGAGCGAATGGTGAGGTCTGATCGAGAAGTAGAGCGAAAGGCTACGGTGGAAATGTACCTGTACTGACTGAACTCCACGTTGGCTTATTTCTGCCGACAGTGCCACCAAACCTAATTTCAGTGGGCTGAAATAAGGTAAACTATAATGAAAAAACAGCAAAGAAAAAACGACGAGCGAGTTGGTTTTCCCGATATTTCGGACAGTCAAGTCGTCCTTCTTCGGGTAGCCTGCGTTGCAGCCGGTGTCCTAGCAGATTTGGACCCCCCCAAATTTGGACCCCCTGGTCCAAATTCGCTAGCGGATTTGGACCCCCCGGTCCAAATCTGCTAGCGAATATGGACCCCCGGGGGCCCCAATCCGCTAGCGGATTTGGACCCCCTTCGCGGATTTGGACCCCCTATGTAATCGTAAAAACCCACGCTGTTATTCGCATATAAAGTACCGAAATACTTTCACTTTTCAATCTTGGCGAAGAAACGTTTCGTTTCGCTTTCAAAATACTTCAAACCTATTCATAAATAGAGGTAGAGTCAGACTTTAGATCAAGTAAATTGACCGTTCGTTTTAGGCACACAGCCAGACCTCTAAACGTTACAGTTAAAGCACGCGCTGCGGTATTTCTTACAGGAGATACGATTTTAAAATCTTGTTTTCTTTCATACACGTTGTTATTATTTTTCCAGGATACTGAATTTAACATAGTTTAAACGGGCGGTTTAACAAAAGAGGTCTTAAAGTAACACCTCTTGGTTGAAAATCGCATTGTGCTAATTTTTAAAGTACGCTTGCTACTCCGCCCCTCTAATTACCGCGGCAAGCTGATGTCAAATACTATTGTTTTTCTTAGCGCGGTTTCAAAACTTTTTTAAAACTTGCTTTAATTCAGTTATAGTAGAAAGTATTGTAAGTCATGTTTTTTTAAACTTGAGATTGTAAAGTCGCTTTAAGTCAGTTATGGTAGAAAATATTGTAAGTTATCGTCAAGAAAGTTTAGTTTTTAAAATTTATCGATACAAACTAGCGTTGTAGGTTCTCTTTTATTTGAAAAGAAAGAAAATGCCTCAATATTTTTATTTTGCCTCTTTAACAGCTCCAAAAACAATTTTGCCAATTTTACTCAATAGAACGCTTGTTTTCAGGGGGGTCCAAATCCGCGAGAGGGGGTCCATATCCGCTAGCGGATTTGGACCGGGGGGTCCAAATCCGCTGTGACACCGGCCCACGCGTTGTCGAAACCGTTGATATGGTCCGTCTATACATACATACAGGCGGTGTAGAGTGTCTGCGACGCAGGCTAAAATAAGGGGATGGACTACTGCCGGGGATAAATAACACTACCAGCTGAAAGAAAAGGTTCAGCACACTAGATTTTTAAACAATGCGAGTGCTGTACAGAAAGAACCAGCTCACTCAACGTGAGTCGAAAAGTGGAGAATGAACAAAGCCGTCAAGTAAGCTGTACTTCGATTCAAATTGTTTCCAAAAATACGGTTTGTGAACGGTTGTTTTCATCAGAGAATTACTTAACAGACAATTTTCTTTAAATCTCAAGGTCGTTTCAGCTTTCTTCCGATTTTTCCAGCCAATTTACAAAATGTTAATTTTGACAAAATTTAAGAAATCTCATTTTTATGGTTTCTTTGTTGATTTCCATGAAAACAAAATAAGCCCGCCCCGCTGAGAATTTTACAGATTTAGTAACTACAATGTCTGCTGTAAGCTATCCATGTAGTTTCAATTCTAGAACTGATGTACTTTTGGAGATATTAAAAGAAATGTACTGCTTGTTTTACTCACGAATTAAAATGGCCGAGACACAGTGTAGTTAATTCGCCGCTTATTTTGTTAACGGTAAATGTAATGAAAAGCCATATACATGGAAAGTAACTAGAATAGTGGTTATACATTTTTTCCAAGTCTCGAGTTGTAGTGTTTCAATAAACTTAAGAATTAACGTTTTAAATTTTGCAGTTTTCACAACAGTTTTTGAGTTCAAAATTAGGTTCTCGGGCGTCAACAAACATTCGCTGTTACCATGGCAACAATTCAGTTATGACCTGAATAATGGCCATTTTCGAACATCCCCCGTGGATATCTACTCGCAGGCAAATTTGAGTTGGGGGTCAAAATTTTTCATTTCCCACTTTGTTTGATTCTTACAGAGAATTGCTCTTTAAAAGTGCGGGCTGCATTTCTTAAATTGAGAAAACAGGAGCCAAATTGAAGCCTTCATGGCTTAAATGGCGGTTTTTCTAAACAAAAAAGGATATATTGGGAGTTAATGGGTGAAATAAACGAGATAAGATGCGTGCTCTGATTGGGAGATTTTTTTAAATCGTATAACACAATGCATTCAACTGAAAATACTCGATTGATAGCCGGCGGAATTTCATCGGCTTTAAAATATTAAAACCAATTGTTCAAGGAAGGAGTTTAAATAAACTTTCGCGGCAATTACTTTGAAAAATGTCCTTCCGAAAAGGAGATGAGACACACAACACCAGATGTAACGTGCTAGTGTTCAGACAGAGTGAATACCTTTTAAAATGGGTAATTTCTACAACCAACGTTAGTACACCAATCCCTGGGAAAATTATTGTTTATTTCACGACTTAAAACAAAGGCAACTCAATTAGTTTTGTGCTCTATTTGTTGTAAGGGAAGCTTTCCACTCGATCAAAAATTCCAGTTTGAAACGCCGAAAAAGTCAGGAGTTTCACAATTTTCGAACCGAAATTTGCTAGCCTGCATGCAGACCTATTTCCTTTCAACCTAGCAAATTTAATTTTAGCAAATTTAATTTCGGTCCGGCTCCCGAACTTTCCAGCGTTTTGGTCAAATTCTGATCAAATGGAAAGCGCTGCAGCTCTCGGGAGCAATTGTTTAGCAGGCAAATTGAACTTAACAAATACTCCAGCTACAAAACATCTAAAACTTCCGCTGTATGACAAAAACTAGGGTGTACTTTTTTTTCTTTTTTTAAGTCCGTCTAAAAGTGTCAATTCGAGACGGATTTTCCAAGACCTGGTGCGCGTTTTTCGAAAGCTTCGACAAATTGTTTGCCCCCAAAACCCATCTGTTAAAACATGAACCACTCTTTCCACAAAGCTGTTATTTTAACATGTCTTTAAGATAAGAAATGTTCAACTTTCATGATAAGAAACTTAGAACCATCGTGCCCGAAATCGTCTCGAAATGTTGTCGGGTTTTCGAGAAACACACACTTGAACAGTTTTGGGAGAACTTCTCGTGAGCACCAATCTAAAAATAATGCTGACATTTATTGAGACCAACTTAACTTTTGTACACAAGCTGAAGTCGCTATCCGTCTCCATGAATACCTCTGGCATAATTATTAATTAAAAGTAACTGTATCTATTACTGAAATGAAATGCTATCTTCGTACAAAACAATATATTTATTTTCAGTCGCAAATAAAAGCTGATCTGGACTGAATTACCAGCAGTTTTAACTTTATATCACTGGTAGCAACAAACAAGATGGCAGGAGAAACCTTCAGTGTATTTTCTCTTTGAAAATTTCATTTCATTAGAATTTGGGATGTTCAACGAAAAAGCAATAATTTAGGGGCTCTAGGCGAAAACATTAGAAGTCACTTTTTGCTCTCTCTTTTTTTTTTTACAGAAAATCTTTTGTTTTTTGCACACACAAACCCAAGATCGTCAAAATTGTGCTTCAATTATGATGACGCATCTGGCTTTTTCTCCCAAAATCAGACTTCTAACAACGAAAACAAATACACAAACTTCAGAATGCCGAGAGCCCTTCAACTTTTAAATCTTCGCGTCCTCCAATCCGTGTCACAATCTCCAAAACTAACCCATGCAAAATCGATCAATATTTTTCCGTTTATCTATCCCTCACCATTCCCTGTGAAACGTTTCTCGCTTTTGTAGATTTTTCACCAACAGATAAATACCAAGAAATACTTGACTATTAAGTGTATTGTATACTTAAGGCGTGTTCAAATTTCCGGATGACTTTTTGTTTTAATCAAAATAATGAAGTGTGATTGAAGTAATTCTCCAATACATGTAATACCTCTTTAACCATCCCTCAGTTCAATAGTTTAGCAATCTTTTTACAAGGTAGAGGAATTAGCCCAAAATCAATCGCATTTTGCGATTTCCAATTTTATATTTGAATAGCATGTCTACACGACTTCACATTCTTTGAGTACTCCTGTCTACAGTCTTTAAAATCTGATTTATGACAAGTTCCAAAGGTCTAATAGTTGCTGCTTCCAGTCAATTCAGACTCTTGCCTTTGAACAAGTGCGTCACGAGAAGTCACTTCTGGATAGAACCTTCTGAAGCAATCATCACAGTGGCCATGCCTCTCAGGAGCAGCAAAGTTGGAGCAACCAGTAACTCTGCACTGTTCCGGTAATGAGTAGACTGATGGCATAGAAGACAAAGAGGAATTTTCAGATGGGAAATCTGCAAAAAACAAGAAAACGAATCTTACACGTGAAGAAAAAAGGCGGAATTGTTCTTATGCCACAGGAACCCAACTTGCACACAGCCACCCCAGTTTTTGTGGCACAGAGCAACAAGAAGTATTACTACCCTCCCCTGGACGGGATGCTGCTACTCGCCCCCAACATCCTTTGAACTGGCTACAAAAGTCAGGACTATAATTATAGTATCCAGCTAGTACCAGAGTCAGTGTCTGTCAGCACCACATAAGGACAACGCTTAGAAGGAGTGCAACTGAGTTGAAGAGTGGGAATGAGAAGACACATATTATAAGCTAATGTAGGACCCTAAGGGGGAGGGGGGTGCAGATGACAAATTGGGCTTGAAATACGGTACTCAATTTTGGTGTCTTCTAATATTTGTAGGGTGGGGGTGGGGGCTATTCAACTAGACATATTTGTTTAGATAAAACCCAAAATTGTTATCATAATGCCCTTTTCATGGTCTATATGCCTATTCATATTTTGGGGGTTTATTTTGACCTTGGCTATTTTTTGAGGTGATAGGTAAAGTCCCTCATGAGCCAAGCAACTGAGAGTATTGCTACTCCTCCCTGGATGGGATGCTAGTCCATCGCAGGGTTACCCCCAGCAGTATGTAGCCAGTACCCATTTATACACCTGGGTGAAGAGAGACAATGTGGGACTGAGTTTCTTGTCTAAGGCAACAACACGATGGCAGGGACTGGGTGTTGAACCACCGACCTGCAGATCTGAAGTCCAACACACTAACCACTACACCACCACGCCCTGGTGATAAATCATGGCTTTATTTGCACCTTTGTCAATATTTAATGTAAGTATCCCCCACCCTCTGCTGGATAGTGCACACTCTGTCATATACAGGTATGTATTACCTGGAATTGAAGTTGGTCCTGACTGAGGTATTGTGCTCTCCAAAAAGCACCGAGAACAGTAACCATTCATTTCAGGAGTCCCAAATAACGTGCAGTTGGTGCCACGGCATCGCAAACCTTGGACATTTTCATCAATGCTTGTTGAATCTGAAACATGACGTCTACCTCCAGAGGCATGAGGTGGACTTTGAGTCTGTGAGACTTGTACAGGCCCATGGAGTCCGACAGATGCTGGCTGAGCAATATTACCAAACTGTCGATTCTGCTCAGTGGGTCGAGTAGTGTGGCTCTGAACATTCCTTGAACTCTGCTGCTGGTTCGTTTGTGGAGCTGGCACAACATTTGGCCGTGGGTTTCCTTTCTTCCCAAAGCAAACATCACACAAACCGTTTTTGTCCAGGGTACCAAATCTCAGACATCCCACTGAAGAACAAGGGAGAGATGCTGCTTTTTTAGTTGCTGCTGTCGTAGTCTGTTGTAGGCTGTGGCTGGCCTGATTGTTGGTATTTCTTTGTTGCACCTTTGGACAGAAACAACCAAATTTACACTGTTAGATCATCAATGAAAAGTACACTACACCATTAAACAATGTCATGTTGAGCTAAGGATACATTACAACAAAAAGATAATTCAAATATTATTAAGGCTTTATTAAGTCAGTCCTTCAGGGTTATTTATTTTCAGGCTCTAAAAAATAAAAGTAGTGGGAGGCTTGTTTAAAATCGTGACTTTCCCAGAAAAGTCACCATACATTCATCTTTTACAAGCTAATAACTTCAACAGAAGTCTGTGCGACACCTTGATGTAAAATTAATGTTTCTCCAGTCACCTCATATTCACTGATCCAAAACAGTTTGCCTCAAGTTTCACCACAAACAAACAATGCTGATCCACAATAAAGCCACTGCAGCCTTAAAGCAACATTGTAAAATAGGGGCAATTTTGTAAAATGACCTCTTTTCTACCTTGAGCTTCCTCGCATTTCTGTCAAAGATAGTATTTAATTACAACCCTAACTACATGTGTGAAACAGAGCAAGAAATGTGTTTTGTCTCACACTTTACCCCAACTCAACAACATACCACAGAACTTTTATTTTTAAAGATCCAGTTCCTTGCAAACTGACCAAAAATTATATTTACATGTACAAGGGCCTGACAGATCCATGTATTACAGTTTTGCTCAGGTTGTTGAAACATCAGTCAATGCCAACAGAACTTACCTCAGGTCTCTACTCTCATCCTAACAACTGATCACACTAACTGTCAAAGTGAATGTTATTCAGTAAGAAAGAAACTAACATTTACAACGTAACAGTTGTCATGTGGGGTTTTACTACTAAATCTTTTACTGTAAACCAATCAAATTCACCGCACTTTTGCATGTCACATACCTGGTTGTTGGAAATTGCTGATGCTGTAGCTCCTTCCTCTCTGGTTGGCTGTGGAACTGTTTGTCTGTTTAATTCAAGCTCGAAAGCCGCAGCGTAGCACTCCTGACAAAGGCCACTGTCCTGTACAGCTGGCTTTCCACAACCTGTGATGCAAGGGGCAGCCTTTACTTGAGGGGGTGGTGCTTGAGGTGTTGTGGCAGAGGCAACCTGATGTGAAGCTCCCACCTGCCAAGACAAGGAGGAGCCTGCTGGGGTCACATGGGCACTGCTATTTACAGGTGTCATTTGTGCTGGGGGCATGCTCGCTGCTGTCGAACTTGTTGTTGGCATCACACCAACTGGCTTCCTAGGCTGCTGTGAACTTGCTTCGCGATTACCATACGGAGTACTGGAAATGTACCCTTCGCATCGTCGGCACAAGGCACTTGTTGGTGCTGATGTCAGCTGATGAGTTGGGGCAACTGATGCCACTGTAGTCGCAGTGGTTGCAGGAGGTTGAGTCACTGGGAAATTAACTGCAGATGCAGTAGTCACGACTGGTACTGGATTGTTCCGCACTTGAGGAGATGGACCTGATTTTCTCTCATAGCATTCTGTGCACAGATCACCAAGCTGAAACACCCCTTCATTAAGGCAACCCGGAGAAGCACATAGAACACCTTTCTTGCCTGCACCTGTAGGTAACGGAGTCTTTTTCAGGACATCTGGTGGCGGCGGAGGAGGTGGAAGAGGATGACTGGCTTGCATGGCTGTTCCCACTGATTGCCCTACAGATTTTATAAAAGAATGGATGCAGCTCGTGTAGCACTGGACGCACATACCATACAAAGCAGGGATACCAGGATACAGACAGCCTTGATTTTGGCATTGGTTGGGTGTGGTTGCTGTGGGGCTACTGGGAGGCAATCCAGTTGGTGAACTCACACCCAGTGTGTTCTCCATGCGAAGACAGAAGGCTCTGTAGCATCTGGAACACAAGTTGTGATGTTCCGGCAGACCAAAAAACTCACATCCATTCTTCTGATTGGCACAAGGATTTGATGGTGCCACACTCATGGAATTCATGCTTGCTGCCAATTCTGCAGCACTCCTCTCAGCATCAAAGCACCTCTCACAAAGGCCACCCCTCTCGGCTAGAGCTGCATACTTGCAACCAGTGGTGTGGCACTTGACAGGATTTGCAAGTGGAAGAGTCATGGAAGATGCTGTGGCACTGGCATTCGGAGCTTCCTGTCTTGTAGAAATCTGCCTTGAGGGAATATGTTGACTTGGTTCACCGGCTGGACTCAGACTCCTTAGATACTCATTGAGGCACTTTGAGCAACGATTGCCAGTTTCAGTGGAGCCATAGAAAGTGCAACCTGGTGTTTGGCACTGAACAATCTGAAGAGCTGGCTGATGAGTATTGGGCTGAAGCTGTGGACTGATTTGCCGGTTTCTAGAAACGCGCTGATATTCCTCTCTAGCCTTTGCAAAGTACCCTTCAACCAGGTCTTTCATGCATCGTGGTTGCTCAGCAAAATACAATTTTGCAACAAGAATAGGACCTCTGGATTCCGCAATGTTGCTTGTCAAGGGCACTTTAGCACAATCTAAGTACTGCCGAAGACGGTCGCTTGCTAGTGGGATTTCGTAATCATAAAGAAAATGAACAGGTAAGGGCGTTCCATCATACTTAACTAACGGAACAGCATGCATACCATTAGCTGATGTTGAAGCTGATGGACTTTCAAGGCCCAGATCTAGTTTTCCATCTTCAATACTCACAACCGCTGTGAAATGGCC
This sequence comes from Siderastrea radians, assembly GCA_964017195.1. NCBI lineage: Eukaryota > Metazoa > Cnidaria > Anthozoa > Scleractinia > Rhizangiidae > Siderastrea > Siderastrea radians. The sequence continues at coordinate 41,439,030 of OZ024888.1, forward strand.
ATCTGCATAGCCAATCACCAATGGACTTTTCACGCAGTCGACAGAGTCCCACAGCAAGGGTAAATAAACACCTCCAAAGTTTATTGGTGCATATGATTCCTCATATGCCCCCCTCAGGGTTTCATCTGATGCCACTATTATGGTACGGCGCAGGATGTTTGCCAAGACAAATACGTGTATTTCTTCAAGACTTCCATATTGTGCACCATTTGGGCCAAACGGAAATTCAGTCTGCGAGATGAGTCTAATCACTTCCTCCCACTCGTGAGCCCACTGTTCTTCTGTTCGCTCATATCCACCAATCTGATTTAACATTTGACGATGCTCCTCTGATTTCCAGCGGCTGTGGTAAAATCCTAAAAACAAGGAAAAAATTTCAAAATGTACCACACGAAAATAGTACTACTCAATAGCTTTCATTACGTCTCCCCAGCAACACTGAACGTGGTTTCCATGGAAACACTTAACATGGGTATAGCTGAAAATTCAGCTGTAACCAAACATTGTCAGTCATTACTTCTTCAGAGATTACACCTGTACCGGTACTTAGGACATGCACTCTTTTGGTCCTATTACAGCTATTCTTGCAACAGTTTAGGTTTTGGTAAAAGTGACTTTTGCGATCTATTCCTTTTTCATTCTGAAAACAGACTAGATCCTAAAAGAACACAATTTAACATCTGTTCTGGATATTCCTGTTACAGAACAGCCCCAAAAGAATGCACCCTTAGACCAACTAAATTATTATATAACAGTGTCTTTTCACCAAACATTCATATTAAATGTATAAATGATCTTGCATTAATATCTTGATGAACTTTAAAAATTACAAACTTTCAGCTGTCTGAACTGCAGCCTCGAACAGTTGCAGCCCTTCAATATTAATATCTTGATTAGACTACATTCTGAATACTTGACTACTTTAATACTGACATGACCATTTTAACCATATTGTAAAGAAAAGGAAACAAACAACAGAGATTTGTGGTAAATTTGGAAACATCAAGTATGTTCAACAACATCATATTTATATATGAATGTTCCCACGGGAACTAAACTTCTTAATTTATATGAATATTGAACAGCACAGATTTCAATTCCACTTCCTTGTTGATATGATAAAACAATTGATATCATGTCCTCTTTAGTTACAGCAGGAAATGTTCTACACACTGTAGTCACACTATCTTTAGATCATGAATCATTTATGATCATCTTTCTCTTTTAGCATTTTCACTTCCATGTCCATATTAGCCCAAGAATGAATAATTATTGTTTTTAAACATGCTATTTCTAGTGGAAACCATAACCGTGACGGTAAAAGATTTCAGTTGAACACTAAAAGTTATAACTACTTTCCACTTTTCAAAGTTGACCCAGGGAAGGAAAGGAATAGCTAGGGTATTGGGGGGAGGGGTTACATGGAATTAACAAGAGCAATGACTGATTACCCACTCACCCCTCCCCCTACTTAACTTACTTGTACCTGTACCTTCCACGTCCTCCACAAGGGCTTCGTACACAGTCTTTCGTAGAGTTTGGTAACGATCATTGACAGCCCACATTCCTATGGAAGCCGCATGCATCAGGCAGTTACCATCAGCTAGAGTGTTCACAGTGACCATACGACATAATGAGCTGCACCAGTTGAGCCTTCTAGCCGTCTCCAGTTCCCTCAGAACGTGTCCATCAACCAGAAAGCTGAACACAAACTTGCAGAACTCTTCCTCTAAGCTTTGAAGAGATGGCAGGACAAATGAGTAGCTGGTCGAATCGCCCAGATGACGGTGCTTTGTCGCTTCTTCTGGTACCACGACATCTTTGCGTACGATCTCTCGCACGTTCAAAGCTAAGTCGAGATCGTTGAGTGAGATGTTTCGTTCAAACAAATGGCTTGGCGGTTGAAAACTGGCCATTTGTTGCAGTGTAGTACGGATATAGTAGATTAAAGACGAAATTCAAACCTTTGTTTTCAACCAGGACTTCTTTTTCAAAATCTGCTTTAGTTACCACATCGATGTGTTCTCAAAGAGAATGAGCATTCCTTTGATTCCTCTGCCCAGCAAACAGTTCAAAACCTTGCCTTTTCAAATGACGATGTGAGCTTAAGTTAAAAGCTTCTGCAACAGGAAGTGAACATGTGTCAGAGTTGAGGGGAAAATAGTTGACGCAATCAACCAAATATTACATAAACGAACTTCATACACTAGTTAGTATTCACGATGATTCACTGGGAAAAAGAACTCACCTTTTCTTCGAAAACTCTCTGCCAAATACACTTGATGAAACGAAACTACTAACAACGCAAACGGAAAGTTTCATTACGTTCGTCCCCGGGACTTTTCCCGCGGGGAATCCCCGACGCCACCCGTGTTCGATTTCACAGTCGCCCTTGGCCAATGAGAATGAAGGTCAATATTAAACTTCTCTAGGGTAGGTATGGGAAAACTTTTAGCATTTGGACTACACTTTATTTTTTTCGAGCTCTCTTTACAAGAAAATATTTTAATCACTTTAAAAGGGTATTCTCTGTATCTTTAGGGACCCTTTTAACGAATTTGTCGGGAATTTGCATTTGTTTCCGTGAACGAAAACCTAACGCACTCTCCCCCACTGAAAAGAAAGAGTTCTCGGAATCTTGCGGGCTCATAGCTAAAAATAACATGTCGTAAGATTCCCTTCTTAGCCATCCTCGTACCCAGGGTCTTCGTTCCCTTTCAAGCCTGCGCAGAAGGGACGAAGACTCGAGGTACGAGAATGCTTCTTAGCTAGAAGGGATTTTTACTTATTAGGCGAGCCTAGACAGCGACGAAAACGACAAACAAATACAGGTTTGTGCAAATGACAATAAGTATCATTTGAAAATTTGCTCTTTTAGAAAAAATGTGGCGTAATTAGCTTGTTCAATGCTTTAAAAGAGAGGAATAGAGAGGTAGCAAAGTTTAAGCTTAATTAATTTATCGTAGAATAAAAATTATGAATGTATCTCTGAGCCAGTAAAGGAACGTAAGTCCTGATTAATATTACTAAGAATTAAACAAACAGAAAGGAAAAATTCCAGACGCATTCTTCTTGATGTCACTCTAATCACCCATCTCTGGGTAGGACCTGCATTCAGTCTGTAGCCATGACTTACAACCAGATAATGTCAAATGTCTCTCTCCAGAAAATATCCCTACCCATCCCACGGATGGTCACTGGAAATTCCAGGCGGGTAGGGGGGGGGGAGGGGTCTGAAAAGCCAAACTTTTAAAGGAAAGTTTGAAACTAAACTTGAATTTCTGGGGAGTTGAGAGGATTCAAACTGAAAAACCATCCATCAGGGAGGTATGGATATTTTCTGTACCAGCACACTACACCCATACAGTCGTGGATTTCTTATTTGTGAATTAAAACACACGACCAATGAACCTTTCATTCTTAAACCAGTACTGAGAGCAGGGAAGGGGAAGGGATCCAGATCAGATCCTTTTTGATATCAAGTGAAATCCAATTAATGGCCCTTAACCCTTTAGACCCTGATATCAGCTCGTGCATATTCTCCACACTGTTTTCCTTACATTTCCTATGGTTTGGATGAGGAGAACCTTTTTTTACAATCAATACCTTTTGTACTCGGTGATCATTTCCTTTACTCTCATGACCTTTTATATGTTTGATTAAGCAGCGTTATTTTAAGGAGAATTTAGATGCTGGTCACTCGTAGGGGTTAGAGGGTTAAAGGATGTTATTATGATAGCTGTGCATAAAATTACACTTAAGAGAACTAGCAAATCAATTTTATGCAGATTTGCGTGTAATGTACAAATTTTGGTCATCATTTGTTTTGTGTGTGTGTTTGTGTTCTTAAAGCATTTTTGTGATTGATTATTTTAAGATAGAAATGGCATCGCTGCCCAGCAGTAAAGGAAAAGTGGCAATAATTGGCAGGTTGGTATACAACAGATAATTATAGTAATTGAAGCTAATTTGGTGGAGAAAAGGGCATATATGTGATGATGTGGCCTTGAAATCCAAATTGAACCAATTCAACTCTACTTTGGCATGCACCTAGGCAGGCTGCTCACCATGAAATATGTAGTTCTGTGTTTATTTCCTGAGCTGAGAGCTTAAACCTGAAGAATTAACCCTATTATTTTTGCTAAAAAACAGGAAGGGAACTGATGCTTGCTTGATCTCTTTCGTTTTAATTCAAACTAAGAGCAGACCTGCCAACCTCCAAAACATGCAAATCTGGAGATGTTGAAAAAAAGCCAAGAAAAACCTGGAGATTGGGACCTCAAACCTGGAGATTTCCAAAATATGTGTTAAATGAAAATAAAAATGGTAGATTTCTTGTTTCAAGGTATTCTTTTAACCTTATCTGTGCACCTATTGTATTCTTTTGCCGCATATTTTGAAGAGTCCGTTTCTGTTTCGCTGTCAACGCGAGGCGCCAGGTTGAGATTACTGTTCACAGCTGTAGCCTTCCAGAGACCTAAGCACACCTATGTTTCACGGGAATGAGGCTGGAATTGTACCTAGGTTTCCCTCAAACATTAGATGTGACAAATTTGGCCATTTTCAACATGGATTTTTCAATATTGCTTCATACTATCTGAATTGTTTGGCAATTTCAAGATTTTCTGATTCACCGTGAGATTTGGAGGCCAAATTGTGAGACCGTGAGTTGATACCCCAAACCGTGAGTCTCACGGTGAAACCGTGAGAGTTGGCAGGTCTGAAAGAGCAAAAAAAAAATTCACTCTTCAGTTGAGTAACTTCAGTTTTTTGGGGAAAAGTAATAGGCTTATTTAAGCTTGAATGGTCAAGGAATAAACAAAACTATCTTTCTTACATAAAAACCAGCCTGTGTGCCAAACTTGAGCAAAGGTCAAATTGTCACTTATGCCCTTTTCCACCAAGCCCTTCAATTTGCTGCCATGTCTGTGGGGTGCGAAGGATGAGGAGGATTTGAACTTCCCGCTTCCCATACCGTTTAGTCCCATTTACCACCCTATTTTTGTTGGCTCCGCCTTTTTTGTTTTGCACTTCTTTTTATTGCAAAATGTTGTGCAATGTTGCATAATGATTTTTCCACTATTTCTCCAGCTTCTCGCCACCTTAGGGATCTCACTTCCCACCCCGTCTACTCCCCCCTCCCTTACACCTCCCGCCTCTTTTCTCCTAGGCTCCTCCCCTCTGTTCCCCCCCCCCATCCCCCGCCAACATGTTTTCCAAGATTGAACGGGCAATACGTAAATACAGCACTGTCCTTTAGATCCAAACATTAATACCCCCAAAGAGTTTATTTTCCCATGAAACCAATCATGTGCCAGCAGAGTATTCCAGACTGACACCTTGCTTTACATCTACCTTGAGAGATTTGTTCCTTGGAGGTGGCAGTCAAATTGAAAAATTTGTAAGCAAGGAATCAAAGACTAGCGAACAATTTACCTCTGTTGACACCTCTATCGTTTAAATCAGAATGCAAGATTTGGACAAGGTTCAGTGAGAGATTGTATCGGGCACAATTTTAGCAAGTGACCCATGTAAGAGAATGTGGCAGCAGTGCGGAAATTTGACCCGATCCCAGGTTTAAGGTTTCTAGAGAGACAGTCAGCTTTCAGGTGTAACTGTTATAGCTGCAGTTACTTGACCATTACAAGAATTTTATAGTTTCTGCATTCTGAGTTATTGCAGAGGTGTTCTGCAAAAAAACCTATCATCGTCACAGTATTGTAAACAAATAGCACTGGCAATAGAGTGTAATAATTTTTTTGTTTTTGTTTTGTTTTTGGATATTGTTACCAGTGGACTGATAGGAAGGTGTTGGTCAGTGGTAAGTTCTTATGTTCATATATTCATTTTAATTTTCATCACTGATGATCCATCTTGTTTTCACTTGGATCTTAAAATTGTTAAATTGGCTAAGATCACTCACAGTAAATTCAGGAAGAACAGGAATGGGTTTAGAAGGTTGAAAACAGAAAACAATTATTGTATTGAGCATTTTTTGGCATGTGTGTTACTGAGCAACACTCACAGAATGGTTCAGTTTGCATCATCTTACATGCAAGATATGTGACCAAAATGTTTCCTTATATGAATGACCTATAGACACTGATAGAGAATGAACCACCCATGATTCCTAAGCAATAAATTGTATTGTATTATTGCATTGCATTGCATTGGTCTAAATGGGAATTCACCCTGCATCAACTGGTTCAATTAAGTCATAAATTAAGTGGTTCTCAAAAAGTAATTAATTTTGTATTTGCATTGGTATTGCTTTTCTATAGGCTCTGTGGTTGGTTAAAATAATTCATGCCACTGTCTCAGCCAATCAGAACTGAAACCAAAACCAATTGTTAGTCATGACTTGTGTCGCATTATGTCTTCCCACAGTAGCTCTAGGCTAGTTGTAAACATGTATTCACTTTGGATTATGATTGGTTCTTTGTGAATTTTTGCATCTGTTGTCATTAGCTATTAATTGTCACTGACAGTAATATTACTTTGGTTCTGGTTTTATGAATAAACTCATGACATTTAATTAAGTTGCTACAATTTTGTATTTAAAGCAATTGATCCGCAAACAGCTACATAATGTTCCTAACATCCCATATCAGGTCCTGACTTGGGTCAATTATTTTGTTGATTAATTGAATGCCATTTTCTTTCTTGGCCGTTTTTATTATCTTTTTGTTGACAGTTTCAACTGGTTGTCTTTTTTTTTTAGATATTTTCTAGTGCTGGCTACCATGTTGCTCTGTATGACACTGTTGCCAGTCAGTTATCTGCAGCATTAACTAGTATTGAAGCCCAGCTGTGCGATATGGAGGCTAAAGGTTTGATGCGAAGTGATGGCATGACTGCTCAGAAAGCTTTTCAGCTAGTTTCAAGCTTTGATGAGCTTCAGAAGGCATTAGATGGGGCGTTGTATGTTCAGGTTTGTGTCATTGTATAATTGTTATACACACTCCACTTTTTGATTTAATGACATTACTGACAATAATTTTTATTAGGAAGAAGTTATCACAATATTGTGTAAATATTGTGTTGATAGCACTAACATTATTTAAATTGTTTCAAATGCCAGGAATGCACTCCAGAAAACCTTGAATTAAAGAAAAAGGTATTTGACAGTCTGGACAAGTGTATCTCATCTAATGAAATAATATTGGCCAGCTCTTCATCCTGTATTGTGCCATCAAAGTTTACTGAATCTTTGAAGCATCGGAGCCAGTGTATTGTGGCACACCCGGTAAGTTACCATCGTAAAAGTTTATTCTCCGCTTGTTGCCTGTGTGCTTTAAAAGGATGAACTTAACTTTGTAAATGGTTTGAACCCAGGAGTTATATTATAAGCCAGTAAAGTATGATGGTCCAGGTAAGTGTAGTCCTGAGAAGGACTGTTTGGGGTGACATTTGACTGACGTTTTTATGACTTTCAGAGTGGAAGTCGTCATCAGAGTCTGATGATGACTTCCGCCCGACTCTGATGACTGCACCGATGATTCTGATGATGACTTCCACTCAGGTTGTCGAAGCCTCAGTCAAATCACTACAAACAGTTTTTCTCAGGACTACACTCACCCAGACGATCATACTTTGCCAACTTAACTTAACTTCATTAGGCTGAAAATGGTTAAGCTATAAACTTGGGGCTGTCAGAAGTAGTGTACAAAAGCTGGCAACCAACAGTAACAACCATCAGCTGCAGTGTAGATGGCTGAATTTAAGGAGAACTGAGGTAGTTTTTCAGCAAATGGACAGTAAGTAAACATCTTCATGAATTATGAGTTTAATATCCTCCAGTATATTTGTTAATTTCTTGACACTTTTTCCTTTCCCATTATTATTCTTGTCTGTACCTTGTTCATTGTAAGCTGTTGTTAAATACTTATCAGTATAAGAATTTTAGGCTTTTGTAATGTTGTAATAGATTGTACGTAATATTCTTTGATTACATCATTATGACAAAATGAGAAAATCTTGCTTGAATTGCATGGGCAGCATTCAGAAATTAAGTTAAACGGTAGCTAGGTAAAAACAAACAACATGAACAATTTCTGGGTCTATAGTACTCACCAAACAAAGTTATTGAGAAAAATAATTTTAAGAAAATTACAAGACACTCACACAGTATACGTCCGCCATGTTGGTGTACCTTTTTGGGGCACCAATGTGGCCGCCAACAAAGTCAGTAAAAGAAATGAGGCAGCTAATGAATTCAAATTCATAGTTTCTCTTCACACCTATGATGACATTTTTACAGTATTACAATAAGTTCGCCCAGGGCACCCAATTATAACAGCTTTTGCTGACGGGTTTACCCTGGTAAAACATGTTGTTATTATTATTATTATTATTATTATTATTATTATTATTATTATTATTATTACTATTATTATTTCTTAAAAATTGAAAAGGAACACAAAAATATCAGTTTTATGACGTTTTGAAAATTCCTGCATTTTAGCTGCCACCAATTTGATCAAATTTCAAACTGTTTTTATTGTTTGGAAAAGGAAGCGATGTGACAACACAATACTTTCCTTGAAGATTTATCTCACTAGCTAGTACATTGTACATATTACAAGAGCAGCTCTGTGGAGACCTTAGCCTGAGAAAACAGTCGACGTTTCCCTAGGTCGCCACTTGAGCCCTCGCAAAACAACGTCTGAGCAACGAGTGCAGAAATTCCACACTGATGATGCGTCACTACCCAGATCTTGGTAGTGCTTCTGATTGGTTGAAAGAAAATTCCAATTTCTGCACTTGTTGCTCAGACGTCATTTTGCAAGGTGCTCAAGTGGCGACCTTCCACTTAGGTTGTCTGAGTGGAAGTGGCTCAAGTGGCGACCTCGCGAAACACCGGCTGTTTTCTCAGGCTATGGAGGCCTCAGTTCATGTTTTAGAATTTTGATATGTCACATGAAAACCAGCAATTTATTTACAAATTTGGAGCAGTTGTGTTATCTAATTTTGTAAATTTTGTAATGCACTAAAAGCAATAAAAATGATGACTAGTAAGTGAAAGTTTGGGTACCAGCAAAGTGGCATTTTTGATTCTGAAAAAATGACGATCTCGATTACTGTGTTAACCAGACACTAAACAATGCAGACAAGCGAGGAGATTGAACTTGCATGAATTACACTTACTTGACACGCTTTCGCTAGCTGCCGAAAAGAATGCCCAAAGGAATAAACTGAGCCTTCATCCAGCGGTGCCGGTAGCCCATTTAAAAATGACACACTTAAATCGGGCTGAAATTGTAATACAGGATTTTCCTTTGTTCTATCTTATCAAAAACATAGCATTTTAGCTTAAAATCCCACATTCAAATATATCCTGGATATTCCTGGTCTTGCCCAGGAGACCAAGAGATTTGGTCCACATCCAGTGGGAGGCTCCCAGATAATAGCAGAAGAGTTTGCATGTCAAGATATAAAGGGAAACCAAATGAAATGCCCTGGGGTTATTTAAACCCTGCAATGGACTAGCATCCCATCCCAGAAAGAGTAGGTTATTGCATGTAGTCCTCTTAATTAACTCATCTCATGCCACAGAACTCGAATCAAATGGACATGCTCTCACCAACCTTCACTTCTTGTGTGTCCAGCTATTTTACATCTTAACAACAATAATTATTACTCTGCTTAACTGTCAGTCTCATAAGTTTTAGGATTTTTGAGTTCCTTATACTTATTTTCAGGTAAACCCTCCATATTATGTACCACTTGTGGAGGTTGTGCCTGCACCCTGGACAGACAAGAAAATTGTAGAACAGACAGTAGCATTAATGAAGGAAATTGGACAGTCACCTGTTGTGACAAACAAGGAAGTAAATGGATTCATTTTAAACCGTTTACAATATGCGGTCATCATGGAGGCATGGAGACTAGTGGAGGTGAGAGAAACCAAGCGGGGACTGGACGTATCTCAACCGTGAACTTTGAATTTTGTCTAAAATCTATGACCAAACCTGGCACCAGACTGTTTTTTTTACTACAACAGATAAAACCACATTGTGCAATTGTCAAAACAATAAAAATCTAATATATGAGAACCCTTCTGTAGACTTCTTCGGGTACCCTTCTTTGGGAATCCCCAGCATTGCCTAAACAAACTAAATGACTCCATCAGAGCCTGAGATGAGCTGTGCTAAAATACTGTTAACTGTACATAAACAGCTCACATTGTCACCCAAAGCCAATTATGGTATATCTCGTAAGTCTTGTTTACATGCATATGATATTCTCTGTACATTTTTGTTTTGATAATGATGTATCACATGCAAATTGAGCTAAGATGCATTACTTTCCATAGGATGGTGTTTGTTCCCCTGAAGACATTGACACCACTTTCACTGAAGGTCTTGGACTGCGTTACTCCCTAATTGGCCCGTTTGAGACTATGCAATTGAATGCTAATGGTATGATTATTGTTACTGTCCACCATCTAAGTACACGAGTCAGTAAGGCAGAGGGAAAGGCTGGCTTATTAGTTAAACATTCAGTCAGTCGGTCATTTAGGACATCACTGAATCAGTGTTCTTACCAGGATTTTCTAGTTTGGGGTCCAAAGGGCCCATAGAGAAGCTAAAAGGGGGTCATGACGGAGAAAAGTGGGTTACAATTTAGATACAGTTAACTTAACGTTTTACTCACAGCTCTGAGTTAGAGTTAAAATACCTCATACTTTCTTAGATAATAAATGTTCAACGCCTGAATGAAGACGCCATAACCAATTAAATTTTGGTTTATATTAAAAAGAAATGTACGTATGTTACATAAGGCTTTTTTTTTGTTTGTTTGTTTTTTTGTTTTTTCTTTCTTTGCGTCCTTGGGACCCCTTGGGCTAATTCTAGTGCGGCATTTCCTGAGAGAGTGTGGCAATGCGGCAATGCCACAGTCCGGTAAGAACACTACAGAATCAGTGAATCCGGCAGCCAGGCAACTGATTAGTGTGTTAATCCCTCAATCCAGTCAATGAGACAGTCTTAAAGTCAGTCGATTAGTCATAGAGGCAGTTACTGGAGAAGTCAGACAAACAGCAGTCGGTCAGGCAAGCCATCACTTAGTCAGGCATTGCGTCAGTCACTCAGAAACAGGCAGTCTGTCATTCCTTCAGTCAGTTATTTCTAATCTTGTGCCCAGATTTCTTTTTCGTGATCCGATTGGGCTGACCAAGAGAAATCTGGGGACGTAGTGAGTCAATCAGTTGGGCAGGGAGGTAGTTTATCATCTAGTCTGTGGGTCAGTCATCCAATCTGTTTGTGTTACAAGCGCTAAGCAGACCTTTAAAAAGTGAGAATGTAGGCCATTAAGTCAGCTGAGCTGATTATCGCGGTTAGAATGGAACGTAGGCAGTCAGTGAAATCATCTCTGATTGAGTCAGTTATGACGTACACGCAGCTATAAATCTCAATGCTTGTCTTTCTCGTTTTTAGGAATCAGAGATTACTGTGAAAGATATGGAGCAAACATTAAGACTGTGTGTGAAGAGCAGGGAGGGCCACGCCCACTGAGCGGCGAGACATTAGACAAACTTGAGAAGGCCTTGGATCAAACCATGCCTCTAGATCAACTGAATAAGAGAAGAGAATTAAGAGACAAAAGGCTAGCAGCACTAGCGATTCACAGACAACAAGAAAGGAAGGAAATTAATTAGTTTATTTGCCTTCCTGGTAACGCTTATGCATGAAAGAAAAGAAAAATACAAATATACTCGATGTTTTTAGAGGATCAAACGTAATACACGCTAAACTAAACTTGCAAACCTGCGACCCTCAGATTCCGAATGAAATTAGAATTAAGATACGTTGAGGAGGAAATCTTGGAGCAAAAACAGGAAGCAACGACGATTCCTGAAACAATTTAGCGCGGGGGAATATGGGAGGCGAGTAACTTCATCATGGTGCTATTCTTGCTACCCAGGTGGACCCGTAATATCGCTTTCATTGTAATTCATACGAGTCATACCTCAAAAGTTACGACCGTTCTGGAATCCCCAAGAGGGGAGGGGGTGGGGGACGCAGGGGGGACTCACGGAATGCTTTTCATTTCATTTTCATAACTGAGCCAAAACTATAGATCAAAGTGGGCTTTAACTACTCGTGGAAGGGCTCCAAGCTTTCGTACACATTTAATTTGCAATTTCTGCTAAATTTTGGAACTTTTTCTGGAGTTGCTATCTCTCTAAGTCAAAGATGTACTTCGGCGAGCCTTTGACATTTGTTTTGCCTCTCGTACTCTGCCACTGCCTAAAAGGGAACTTTTTCTCTGGCGGAGCCTCCCTGTTCAGCCCACTATAGGGATTATCCCTCAGGCCCTGAGTATATGTTCCCCACTTACATGGGTCATCAGTGAGTAGTAGTAAATAACGCCATTCTGTTTATTGTAAGGGGGAAGGAAGCGGTAACTTTGATTGGGTTTGCAGGTTCGACAATCATGAAGAAACGGGTCTGTTTAATAATTTGTCGAATATGATTTAGTCTCTTCTTTTGTGGAATTTCCTTCTGGTTCCTCTCTAACTTTCAGTCAAACTTACTGCTGACAGCTAAAAATTACCTTTATCAAAATTTGTATTGATTATTTTTGATGATGCCAGAGATAGTGAAAAAGATAAAAGTATTTTTTATTTGTTTGACTTGGTAACTACTTATTATTTTAAATAGTAAAAACGTGGTAATTGTAAAAAGAATCTTTCAATGTTTATTTTTAAAGGAGAATTTCAAAGCAGACCACTTTCAGTATTCAAAATTACGTGAGCGTTATGGAAATAAATTAAGGGAGCAATTACAACCAATAAATACAGCAATCAGAAAGTCAGTGTTAACATTTACTGGTTTGTCTTGAGGGACTTCTGAGGGACGTTTGATGTGTTTAAGCCTTACTGCGCATGCTCTGCTCAACTGCAAATAAATCACTGTAAAACTGTCCAGCAAATATCACCGGACGTTTCAACAGGCGATTTCAAATCGCACTTAAAATCGCCACAAAGTGGCATCACAAATCGCCTGTTTGAAGGATACTTTATGGATCTGGTAATATGGTTTGGGCGGGGCAGGGGTGCAAACATGTAGCTTTTCGCACCCTTCAATCTCGGTTTCCAACCCATTTTTTGCTGGCTCTCGCCTCCTTGCTCTTTTTCGATTGCAAAATATTTAATCAGCCACCTTTAATCTCTCCCACCCCCACCCGGTTACAGTCTGTTTGGGAACGACCATGGTATTCTTCTTACTCAGGAAGAAATTCTTTTGGAAATCGCGCATCCCCCCCCCCCCCCTCCCGCCCAGTGACAAAACTTTGAAACGATCGTCCGCTTGAACTACAGTGGAACGTCGATTTAGCGAACTTCAATTTAATAATTTAATAATAATTAATAATAATAATTTAGAACCTTATATAGCACATATGAGATCAGGGATCATAGCCCCGGGATCTGGGATCACAAGTCATGGAATCAGGATCAACAACCAGTTTAACATGATTTATGGGAACAGGGATCAGGGATTTAAGGGCCTCTAAGAAAGAAAAATAAAATAAAAAGGCCCAATTTGCAAATAACTGACTCAACTGTTTATGAGTTTTAATTTTTCTCCACTTCTTTGAATCAGTCACGCTATCATTTCATTTAATAGTCTTTCCCGCTCATATTACACATTATGAAATACAATGAAGGGCACCGTTTGCTGTTTCTGCCGTTCCCGTTTTTGTGGACTTCGGCTCTTTGAGAAATCGGACACCTCAGCGATGTTGTGGATTTGAATATGGCTACCTAGTGTACTTTCTTAGATGTGGTCTATAGTTTCAACATTTTAACTGTCTTGAGGCATGGGGAAACGCCGGGAAGAAGAGAAGTTGCGATCAACGGTGTAGTGATCATGATTTTACCACTATTTTGCATATGCTCAGCTTTAAGGTGATTCTATTTCTTGTTTGCCAAATGTAATGTCGTGTTGTTTTAATGCAGGTCACGTTCGTATTCCTGGTCTCCGGAAAGATCAGAGCTCCACTTTCAACTTTCAGATGCAGTGTTAGCCCAGGGGGTGGGGCCATACGGGGAGGCTTTCCCCGGAGGCTCAAGCCCTTAGGGCCGATTATTTAAACGAAGCCTAAGTTAGACGTTGTTTAAGGCTAAATCGAGGTTTAGACGACGACTCCATAATCCACGGCTAACCGGAGTCTGAATCGCATTATTTGAACGCCGATGAGCCGGAGTTCACGAAGACCACGTTTAGACGACGTCTAACAAGTGTACCTATTGTTCTGACATCATGCATGCGTGCTACTCCCAGAGGAACTCTATTGTCTTGCTGTTGTTTTCTTTTAATAAAAGCACTGCACACATAATGTAGTATAGAGCTGTGCGGAAATATTTTCAAGAAATGTTACTTACGTTTTTAAAGGAAATGAAAAAATGGAATCACATATCTCTTAAATTCAGTTCAGAGGTTCAGGAAGTGCATAAAAATACAAATTAAGAAACAAGTTAACTGCAAAGGGCTAGAATCAGTGAAAATAAACGGTTAAACGACGTCTAAACCTACTCAGGAGCAGGTCTAACTTGCTGTTGTTTGTTAGTCCACGGTTAAACTTCGTCTAGACGCGGCTTATGATAAACGTTGTTTAAATAATTGGTATCGCGGGCTAAATCCCGATTTAGACCACGACTTTCTTAGCCGCGGTCTAAACTTCGTTTAAATAATCGGCCCTTACCCTTTAACCCTCGGGTGTAAAGGGGGGGGGGGAATGCCCCCCATAAGGTTTTCCTGGAATCCCTCCGAGACGAATTATCATCTAGACCTGCCGTTTTCAGTAGCTGTGCGTATATCCCTAAGACACATTTTGACACATGTTTGGTGAGAATCGATTGCTATGGTTACGAGATTTTTGACAATTTCTTATTTTCGGTAAATTCCAAGATGGCACCCAATATGGCAGCCATCTTGAATGACGTCACAGGCCCCCTGCAGCGCGGCAACCCATAATATGTACTTCACCTTTTAGAGCACATCACAGGCTTTCTACTAAGGGAAGGTACGTTTTTTCTTGGGA
The DNA here is from genome assembly GCA_964017195.1 of Siderastrea radians. Taxonomy (NCBI): domain Eukaryota; kingdom Metazoa; phylum Cnidaria; class Anthozoa; order Scleractinia; family Rhizangiidae; genus Siderastrea; species Siderastrea radians. Next base: position 41,454,078 of record OZ024888.1, read on the forward strand.
GGGGAGGGCTGGGGCCTCAGAGGGGAGGGTCATCAGTGAAAGTGAGCACCAAAAGGGGAGGGCCATACCTCATGTGAGCTATTCAAGGGAGGGTCAAGCGTCTTTTCCAGAATTTTTTAATGAGATTTTTGTGATGTTGCTTTCCATTTTTCTTACAGATTAAGTTTTTCTTTTCACCTACTTTGATTTAATTTGGTGTTTTATTATAGGTACTAGGTTACATTTTTACATGTATATTATGCCATGGCACATAGTTTTTCTCGGAGGACTCGTGTCCTTTTCCGTCCGTATCGAGAAGTACTTGACTCAGGTATCGTTTCTTCAGCTTCTTGCTGTTGGCTATCCGCTGCCTGATCTCCTGAGTCGTTTAGTTCTGAAGAGTTACTAGTAGATCCAACAATGCGCTCTACCCTGTCGGAAATGTCGGAAATATTTGTTTTTGAGAGGCAGATTTCGCATGCTAAACAACTAAACCTTTCTGTTAAAATAACCAACAGCAATGCCGGCTAGTCGGAGAAAGAAGTGCGTGTATTTTCACTTAGATATTTTATGTTCAAAACTTTTATAATACTCAAATACTTCCATATTCAAACTTCAGCTATAAAAAGTAAATATCCCACATTGATTGTTCGCATTTTCCTTGTTTCAGCACGCACACATTCAATATCGAGCTATATTCATACTCAAACACTTTGGGCCGATTATTTAAACGAAGCCTAAGTTAGACGTTGTTTAAGGCTAAATCGAGGTTTAGACGACGACTCCATAATCCACGGCTAACCGGAGTCTGAATCGCATTATTTGAACGCCGATGAGCCGGAGTTCACGAAGACCACGTTTAGACGACGTCTAACAAGTGTACCTATTGTTCTGACATCATGCATGCGTGCTACTCCCAGAGGAACTCTATTGTCTTGCTGTTGTTTTCTTTTAATAAAAGCACTGCATACATAATGTAGTATAGAGCTGTGCGGAAATATTTTCAAGAAATGTTACTTACGTTTTTAAAGGAAATGAAAAAATGGAATCACATATCTCTTAAATTCAGTTCAGAGGTTCAGGAAGTGCATAAAAATACAAATTAAGAAACAAGTTAACTGCAAAGGGCTAGAATCAGTGAAAATAAACGGTTAAACGACGTCTAAACCTACTCAGGAGCAGGTCTAACTTGCTGTTGTTTGTTAGTCCACGGTTAAACTTCTCTAGACGCGGCTTATGATAAACGTTGTTTAAATAATTGGTATCGCGGGCTAAATCCCGATTTAGACCACGACTTTCTTAGCCGCGGTCTAAACTTCGTTTAAATAATCGGCCCTTTGAGTTCACAAGCGAAACGTTCTGAGGTTTCTACAGCATGGAACATACCATGTTGTAGTGAGGGGAGGGTCGCGCTTTTGTCAGTCACCTAAAGGTGGGGGGTCAGGGTTTTTTTATTAAAACGCAAGGGAGGGCCAACACTTTTTTGGGAAAAAAATACCAAAATTCCCCAGCCCTCCCCCCCCCAAGAAAAAACGTACCTTCCCTAAAGGGGAAATATTTTCAAAATATTGTAACATAACGAAAACCCAAGGGAGGGGGTCCATCAACCCCCCCCCCCTCTTGTACCAGGGTGGGTGTGTGACTTTGCTTGTACTTCCGAGGGTTAATACCGTATTTTCTCGGCGTTTGTTTGAACCCGGCGTTAATTCGAGGCCCGGCGTTTAATCGACAAAATATGGTATACTAATTTTCACCAATATGGCACCCAACTGATATATCTAGAGTAAAATTCCACCCCTTTCTTATACTAGAATGAGGATTTTCCCTACCCTTAAGCAGGGATTTCATTTGAGGCCGTAGGCCGGACGTAACGTGAGATGTAAGGTCCAGTATTTTCGCACGAAGTAATTATTTTCTGAAGTGTAAATAAATCGAATGATATTTTATTTGTTTATCAAAGATAGAGTTGAGCCTTATTTTGCTCCCTTATGCAACTCATACAATCGGAAACGAATGATCATTCCCACATTCTTCCCAATTGGAATCCGTATTGGAATCTGCTGAAAACGGGCACTTGCAGACTGATAAAAAATGCTCGCAAAAATTAAATATTTGAATTGGCAATAATGATGAAAAAAAAAGTGCTTCCCGGTTAACCACTTCCAGTGCAGGGAACGCAGGAAATGGCGTTTCAGAGAGTCCAATTTCCTAGTAATATATCGAAAATATGCAATTGACTTTGTCTTGGAAAATCGAAAATTATAAGCAACAACAAACTCAACATTTAATCCAGTTCGCCTTCGTAGCTCAGTGGTTAGAACACTGGTCTTGTAAACCAGGAGTCGAGAGTTCAAATCTCTCCGGGGGCTTGATTTTTGTCTTACTATTCTGTTTTTTGTTTTGTTTTGTTTTGTTTTGTTTTTTTTTTTGTTTTGTTTTCTTTTTTCCCTATTTCTTGTCTGAAGACCGCTGTTATAATAAGTTTATTTGGCCATTCTTAAAGCGGTGCAAATATGTGTTTTTTTAAGAGTAGTATTTGTAGCGTTGAACGTAATATTATCTCGTCTATTTGGAAAAGGCGTTTTAAACCCTAGTTCAAAACACCAAAGTAAATTAAACTTTTTTGTTTTGTTTTTCAATGTGGTGAAAAAAAAAACAGCTGCTACGGAAAGGTCTATTCAATGAAACTTGAATGGTGACACTTCAGAATGAATTTCACCTCAGGATCTCCTTCACCGACAAAAAGTGAGACTGAATAGATATACCAACATATAAAAAATAGCTCCACCGGAAGGTAATTTTCCCGGGGCGCGCACGTCCCCGGAACCCCCTAGAACTTCGTGCCTTCGGCAATCATGTCCGCTTGTTTCACCAATGAATCCGGTACTTTGAAAATGTTACCGAAAACTCTGCCCTTTAGTATACTGCGAGCTGAAAAAAGGCACCCCTTTCGGGCGGGGGCTTCCCTAAAATCACCATAGGGAGTACCCTCCCCCCACTCCCAGTGTTAGCTGCACTGCATGACTGAAAACACACATGTAAAGCCCTTTGTCATGAACGCGATATATTGACAGGACATGCCTAGCTCCAAATCCATTATAATACTAATAATTAACATCGATGAAATAAGACCACCGATTTGCGAGGCTTAAACTGGGGAAAATGGAAATGGCCAATTTCTGTTCGAGTTGACTCAGAAATCCAGGAAATGCTATTTTAGGGAGTGAAAATCTAAAATTTTTTCCGGAGGAGCATGCCCCCAGACCCTCTTAGACAGGGTCGTAACGAGGTATGTGGGATCAGGGATCAAAGGGGTGGGATCGGGAATCAGAAGGGTGGGATCTAGGACCACAGCCCTGGGATCAGGAATCACAAACCATGGGATCGGGATCAGCAGTTTCTTATAGGGATCAAGGATCAGGCTGTACCACATTTGTGGGATCAGGGACGAAAATTGGTCACGCTTTTGGAATCAAGGAACAGAAATTTGCGTACAAAAATGGGATCAGCGATGAAAAAACATACCTCGTTACCACCCTGTCTTAGACGCTCGCGCCTTCAGCGCTTGAGTTATAGGAAAACGGGCACGATTTCTCCTGGATCCACCCCTGTTTAGCGGCTGGGATCAGAAAATTTTGGTGGGATCAGGGATCAGACTTTGCTACGTTTTTGGGATCAGGGATCAGAATTTTTGCGCAAAAAATGGGATCAGTGATGGAAAAATATGCCTCGTTACGACCCTGCATTTTCTATGTGAATATAATCAAGTGCGCCTTACAAGCAGGTGCAATTGGGATTTGGAAATGTTGGTTTTTAGGGAGGGAGGAAAACCGGAGAACCCTGAGAAAAACCCTCGGAGCAAGGACGAGAACCAACAACAAACTCAACCCACATATGACACCGGGCCCGGGAATGGAACCCGGGCCACATTGGTGGGAGGCGAGCGCTCTCACCACTACGCCATCCCTGCTCCCTTTAACGACGTCCTCGGTATAACGAGCGATATTTTCGGCCCAGTAATAGTGTAAGGTATGGAAAAGAACCTCGATGTAACGAACCAATTTCCCCAGTTCCTTGGCACTTCGTTAAATCGAGGTTCCACTGCACAGAGTTTTGCCGCTACTATTTATTATTTTTGAGGTAGACTGACAACGTGTTTTGTTTTAGAATAACATTTATTAACCTTGTCTGTGTTTATCCACTATATAGTTTGAATTTTTGAACTGTTTTTGACTGATGTCTGCTTGAAATAGATTAACTTTTTACCTTTACTGTAATACGAGTTTGAATAGCTTAAAGAGCAATACAAAGTTGTATGTAAGTAGGTATGTAAACTTTATTGAAAATCTTTCACGCTAGCCCCAACAACAAACTCGAAGACGCTGATTTCCATGGGTGGCATGACATTTACAATATAAAACAGAATGAATAACATAAATTTTAATCAAACAGACTAAATACCAATACATATGTTTAATTATTTATTTACTTATTTCTATAATAGCTTAAAGAGCAATACAAAGTTGTATGTAAGTAGGTATGTAAACTTTATTGAAAATCTTTCACGCTAGCCCCAACAACAAACTCGAAGACGCTGATTTCCATGGGTGGCATGACATTTACAATATAAAACAGAATGAATAACATAAATTTTAATCAAACAGACTAAATACCAATACATATGTTTAATTATTTATTTACTTATTTCTATAATTTTTGCTTTTAAACTCCTAGTATAGTTTCACTGTTTTAGGAGTATACTTATTAAAGATTAAAGATGAAGGTTAAAAATTAAGTTACGATAATAACATTAAGAAAACATAACTTTAAATTACATACAATTTGGCAGCTAAATTCCACCCAACGTGACTCCGCATCAGGCAATTCCCTCTAGAAGGTTTGCAAAGAGCAAGCAAGTTTTGCTTTATTTGGGAACAAATCCCGTAATAGTACACCACTATATTTAAAACTTTTTCTCAGGAACTCCAGATTCGGCTTAGAGGTGTGAGTTAATTTATTGTTATTATTTAAAGTTAGTTTGAAACCTGAACTTATGACAATACAGTGTTGGTTACAAACGAATGTTTAACTGGTCAGTTACTCCTCACAGATGAAGCTAAGATGAAGGGAGCAGTCAAGGTCGTTCCATTCTGCGTCATAATACTTTTTTCCGTAATTTCCCATTTTTATTTCTCCGCAATCCTCGCCATTGCCGTTATTTGGCTCGCTACTTCTCCAGTTTGTGTAGCCCGTCAATCCAGTTCCATCAGTCCATTTCCAGTCACCTTCTTTCGCAGAGTCCGTAAGTCCAATCCAGTAATGCTCTTCTTCGGTAAGAAATTCTCTTTTGATGAAGTCGTTCTCCACAGCAGATTCAATCTTCACCAACTGGGCGCCGTTTTTCTTACAAGTCGCGTCAGCGTTGCTCCAGTTCTCAGCTGTCGTGAAAAGTGCATAACACGATCCTCCGTAAATGGTCCAAGGGGGTGTACAATCTTTTGTAACAAAATAGAAAAAAGCAAACGATAAATACACGTTCTAGGAGGATTTTACAGATTATACAAGCGGATTTTTTGTTAGTCGTACATGTTTTTTACATTCGTCTTATTTGCTGGTTCTGCAAATAATACGCGAGTATTATCTGAGAAGCCATTGAATAAGGTTTTTATTATTGATATTCAGTTCATTATTTTTTCGACTGGAACCATTAGTTGTCTCCTACACGTCCGCATTTTCTATGAGTGATGATAAGTGATGGCGAACAACTATTTACCGAGGAAGAAGTGAACAGTGGTAAATATCTATGTAACCACTATTCTTTGACACTGAGGTGAATAATTGGTTTAGTATATATATCAAACCAGTAGACAGCCTGCAAAAAATGGTTTCTTTTTTTCTGAGAAATGAGGAAAAAACGTACGAACAATATCCAGAACACTGCTTGGAGGCAAATAGCAGTTACTATCTCGAGTTTGAGTAGCCAATCAGAGCGCGCGAAAAACACCATCCCCTAGTTTGGTACATACTAATAATATGTTTTTCATTCTGAAACCTCTCAAACATTGCTAGGCTGAGTATAAAGATATGGAGAGAATCACCCACAGACGATTGGCAGCGGAAATCATCCCTGCTGGAAAGTGGGTAGGGTGAAGTAGCGTGAAGCTCCTGTCGACTCAAAAATCTTACCAATCTTAACCTACAACAGTGAAGTTTGGGGTGCCTTTGTGAAATCAGACTTTAAGTCGTGGGACCTTTCCCCAATTGAGAAAACTCACTTGCAGTTTTGTAAACGATACTTAGAAGTACATAACAAGGCATCCAATATTGCATGCAGAGCCGAACTTGGTAAATTCCCTCTGATCATTGATATAAATAAGAAGATACTAAGTTATCTAAATTACTTACACCAAAAGGATGAAAACTCTATAGTCAGACAAGCCTTAAAAATATCGATTGATCTTTATGATAACGGAAAAAATAGTTTCTACTCTAGTGTCATGAAAATAAATGAATACTATAATTTTAATCACTTTAACTATAGTTCATTAAATGATTGTAAAATTAAACAGTATATTAATATCATGAAACAGAAGTATATTTCACATTGGAATCAGACCCTACAAAACTCGCAAAAACTTAGTTTTTATAACACTATTAAAAATAATTATAGCCCTTCTACCTACTTAGATTTAACAAGGAAGAACCCTTTAAGGAAAACATTAGTAAAACTGAAAATAAGCTGTCACAAACTTAGGATCGAAACAGGTAGATACGACAATATACCTCGTAATGAAAGAATATGCAACTTCTGCAATTGCAACAAAATTGAAGATGAAACTCATTTTTTGTTAGATTGCCCAGCTTATTCTCAGGTACGCGGCATATTCTTTTCTAAAATAGAATCCAAACTTCCATTACTACGCCTACTACCACGCGAAACTCTATTATCACATCTTATGAATTCCACTGACTACTTTGTAAACATTAAGCTAATCTCATTTATCTCGGCATGCTTTGAATTGAGAGACAATCTCGTTACAATGATCACCACTTCGAACAGTTAAATGAACAATTATTGTTAGTAATTGTTTCATATATTATATATAATATTTTTTTTCTTTGTTATGTTATGTTATTTTCTACTTTACTAATTATCTTAATTAATGAAATAATATGTAATTAAATTTAAGTAGCTTTTGCAATACTACCAAATTTCTATGTAGTCATGCAAATAAAGCTTGTTGTTGTTGTTGTCTAATGACTAAGGACCCTGTGACCTGCTGTGTGAGGGTATAGTAATGCAACACGTTCCAACGCATTACGTTCGCCCTGCACCCTGAAAACATGTTTTCAATGAGAAAAAAAATGTTATGTGAGTTCGCCAGAGAAAAAAAAAGCTAATTTGGCTGTCATGGATGGGGTGTCAGAGAGCACTCGCCTTTCACCAGTATGAGGCCAGGTTCGAATCCTGGAGTTGACACCATATATGGCTTGAGTTTCTGTCGGTTCTCGTCCTTGCTCTTCGAGTTCTACGATTTTCTTTCATACTCAAAATCATTTTTTTTCAATAATTTTTCCAAGTTATCCTAAAAGAAGGTTCTTATATATTTGGTGACTACCGAGAAATTTAGGCCAATTTTTGGTGAATAGGTTTTTCACCTTTTCACGGACAAAAGGGCTTCCTCCTGGTCAGAAAAATTATTTAGTAAGATCGTGGTTCCTTTATTTGTCATAAACTTGTTATTTACCTATTTTTACTAAACTGTAGACAGACACAGAGCAGACCTTTACATATAAAGGCCTTATCATTTCTAAATAATAGCCTGTTTCAGTTTTAAGGCTACAACAAGTTTTATTTTTTATGGAAGGAAATAGCAAATTCTAGCCTACAGGTTCTTATAAATCTAGTCTTACTCAAAGCCAGCTAGGCGCTGTACGTCTCGTTGACTGTGAGCAGTTGTTATTAATTACCATACCATCGCAGTATGTTATGTGAGTTCGCCAGAGAAAAAAAAAGCTAATTTGGCTGTCATGGATGGGGTGTCAGAGAGCACTCGCCTTTCACCAGTATGAGGCCAGGTTCGAATCCTGGAGTTGACACCATATATGGCTTGAGTTTCTGTCGGTTCTCGTCCTTGCTCTTCGGGTTCTACGGTTTTCTTTCATACTCAAAATCATTTTTTTTTCAATAATTTTTCCAAGTTATCCTAAAAGAAGGTTCTTATATATTTGTTGACTACCGAGAAATTTAGGCCAATTTTTGGTGAATAGGTTTTTCACATTTTCACGGACAAAAGGGCTTCCTCCTGGTCAGAAAAATTATTTAGTAAGATCGTGGTTCCTTTATTTGTCATAAACTTGTTATTTACCTATTATTACTACACTGTAGACAGTCACAGAGCAGACCTTTACATGTTAAGGCCTTATCATTTCTAAATAATAGCCTGTTTCAGTTTTAAGGCTACAGCAAGTTTTATTTTTTATGGAAGGAAATAGCAAATTCTATCGTACGGGTTCTTATAAATCTAGTCTTACTCAAAGCCAGCTAGGCTCTGTACGTCTCGTTGACTGTGAGCAGATGTTAATTACCATACCATCGCAGTATTTTCCAGTGTTTCTCTCGCGGCAGTGACATTCGAAGTCGTTCTTTCCGTATAGCGGGCGACACGTTCCGCCATGTTGGCATGGAAAGCTCTCACATGGGCTCTGAAGGTTAATTTAAAAAATTCAAAGTCATGGTCTATTGAACTATTGATTCAATTGACTTCCAGAAGTCACTGAATCAATAGAATTGCTGTGTGGACAGCTTAAAATAAGAGATACTAAAAAAAGCATGGCTGTACCTCTCTGTGGTCAGTCAGTTTATTATACTACGTTTTGCACTGGTTTTTTTTCTGTGGATGAAATCGTGTCCAATTAATCTTTTTGACCCGTAGTGTACCGCGGTTCTACTTGCATAGGGACTACGTGCTGTAGAAGATAGTTCACGTTAGATGGATGACCTCTTATTAAGGTTTGTCCGACTGCTTGCATATAGTGCGCCCTGTTATGCAAGATAAATGTTTGGAATTTTCCTACGTTAGGACCTAAACGTTCTTCACCATAAAGGGCGAAAGAAAGACGCCATAGTTAACCTACCGAAATGGCGTAATGGTGAAATTCCTGGCTCAGCACAAAACCGCTGGAGTGACTGTACTTGTCTGTAGCCAGAAGATGGCAAACATGGCGGCCAGTTTTGTTGTCAGGCAGAACAGCAAAATTGAATGAGAAACACGCCTTGTTGGCGAGACATCCAAAGGCACATTGGAAGTAATCCTGGGCTTTGATGGTGGCCAGAACTTGAGAAATATTTAGCAAGTGGTGAAAAAATTCCTTGAAGTTTACGTAATGCAGGTCTTCACTTTCGCCTCGTTCGATCTGATCAATCATGAAAGAAAACACGACTTTTACCTGCCTTGATGGGACTATGTCATGTACTTTTAGTGTCTTTTTGAAATCCCAAAATACATTACATTTTGTAAAAAACTATAATAACAAAAATCCATGCATTTTTGTTTAAAACTGCCATTAGTGTGCATAATCTGTTAGTAAGTGTGTTCGGCTACCCCGGGGAGGGGTACTCCCTTATATATAGTTATCTGCCGCCCGATAGGGTAGGGTTTTTGAGGTGCTCAGTCCTTAAATAGGGTATCCTTTTTGGTATTTTCTGGTATTGTGTTCCTTAAATGTTCCTTAGATAGGGTCACTAAATTGCAGTATCCACCTCAACGCGCAAAACAAAAAAGATACGGTCTGTTGAAACTGTACTACACGCCCGAATACACGTTATAATACTTTGCAAAGAAAATTTAAAAGGAAAAGAAAGAAAACGACCTATCAGTTACACAATTATGAGTTATCTTGTTCCCCTTAAGTAGGGTGCCATTTCTTGGTTTTGGGCCTTTAAAAGGGTATCAATTCTCGATTTTCTACCCTTAAGTAGGGTCAGGGTTTGAGAACCTTGGCGGCACACACCTATCCTAAATTGACGGGAGTACCCCCCCGGGTCGGCTACGGACGGCCAGGAGGGAGGTGGGTCTCTAAGCTGAAACAGTCGCGCTGACGTTGTCAAGTTTTTTCCGTGTCGTAGTTATTTCCATTTTTCCATGTCGCTCGCTATTTCCTCGAAAATTCGCTTGATATGGCCCCTTTGTTGATCTAGAGACAACTCATGTATGAGCAAGGTATTTCGATACAAATTTAGCAAATTTTGCCATTAAAAAAAAACAGGAAAATTGCCAGAATGATGAGTTTAAAAAGTTGATTGATCATCTTGGTTTTATACCAAAATCCTCCAACCCATCCCAGGCGACTGGTCCGGCCCTAAAGGTGGGATTTTTTCACTAGGCCCTGGCCAAGGGAACTCAACATTTCCATTCGACAGCGTTCAGCACTGTTGACATTGGCAAGTGTAATGTAATTTGGCACCTTATTACTTGATGTTACATTGTGGCAATTGTGAATTGTGACAGTTGTATTTGACAGTGTTGGATGACGTTGAATCGACTGGCCGACTCCTCATTTGTCCCCTGAGCTACAATCTCCAAAAAACACTTCGCTACACTTTTCGCTGCCTTTCTAGATTCGATAGAAGGCTGAATTCTTTGAAAAAACTACCTTCCCCCTTTTCTGTGTTGTTATTCGGCTGCGACAGCTGTTTTCTGTTTATCAACATTGTTCGAAGAGGGGATTATAAATGTCTGGTAACGATGAGGCCAATGTCTTTTGCATACGTGAAATAAAACCAAACAAGCAACATTTATTGTATATCAAGGTGTATCAAGGACCTTTGGGGGGGGGGGGATCGTTAATTTATCACGCGTCATATTTTCTTGGTTTGGCCTCCTTTACGTTATAAAAATTTCCCGTTTGAGACTTAAAAAAAACAACTCAGTTTCGAGAATAGCACTGACCTCAGCGTGTTGTTGAGCTATCTTAAGTAAAGAAGTCAATCCAAGTGCGATCCAAACGGCTGTTATCCTGGGATGCATTTTTAACGCTTCTGGAATGCGTTTGGAGCTTTTTCTACAGGAAGCTTTTCTTGAATTTACGTGTGTCAACGAGTGCCCTGAACGCGTGGCCAGGTGAAAGGTGTTTGTCAGGTAACTGTACTTCGATTCTTCTGTCTGAATATGTGACTTATCGTCGCAATAGATTGACTATTTATCAGAAAACGTCAAGATGAAACATGTACTTGAAGAGAAGGCTACAGAAACGGCGGAATTATAATCTGAATATTAATTCGTCAGTTTCCTCATAGGCCCTAGCTATCTCGAACCTTGTACGACTCGTACGAGTTGTCTAGGCAGTAGCCCAGTTTCACCAAATAAAGGAGAAAAAATATCACTACGCGACTTGCTGCCGATCAAAACAACAATTGTAGCCATTGTTTTACGACTTGTGCGAATTGAATAACCACTTTCACGCACGACTTGAACGAGTGGTGAGTATTGGACATGAATGACCTCCCTAGGGTCTCCCAGTAGCTCAGTGGGTAGAGCGTCCGACAGGTATCAACATCATCGCTTCCATTCCTGTCGGGAGTCAGACTGTTTTTTTTTTTTTCAGTTTTTTGCCGCAAGCTCGTGTCCTACTGTAAATACTCCATCTTTTTTATTTCTTTATCGAGCTTTGCCATTTTTCCTTCTCTATCATACACAGTCTAGTTTGGCCTACCCTTTATCTTGTTTTAGTATAATTCATGTAGTAAGACTCCTTGTGGCAAAGAATAAAGGAAAAAGTGAAAAAAATAATAATAACCGTAACAACAGTATCGGGACAAAATATTACTTATAAACTTAGATCTGCATAACAGTCTTCGCGAGTACTGATAGTTTTGTAACTTGTTACACTTCCAAAATAGATAAAGTCTAGGGAAAACAACCTCTTAATGTATGCAGACTAAATGTAACGTCCAATTTCATTATGTGCATTAAAAAAAGAAAAACGTTCAATAGCGGCCGAAATATCACAATTCCTTGACTACAAATGTTAACAGGTTAATATTTTAAGAAATATATATATACTTTTAATTTAATGATGAAACCAGAGAATTTACGCTTTGGTGAGGTTTTGAATTTTGTTAGTGAAGCTGCTTTTGGTAATTTTTACGCTCAATATTTATATCTGAAATTTCATACAGTTCTATAGTCATCATAAATAAGACATCTTGTCGCAGAATTACTAATGACCACCTTTTAACACTTAACTGTTTTCTTGGTAGTCCAATTATTGTTTTGTTGGACTTAAGAAATGACTTTACGACATTTGAGACATTTGATGCCCGCACACTATATGTTCCTTTATAAGATCGTAATACCTTGATAATTACTGAACTCTGTAAAAAAAAAATACTGTTTGTCGTGAGGCAAAGGCATTGTTATCCAGTTTCATATAATCGAGTTTTTTAACTGAAGATTTTTTTGCCATCCCCTTTTACAAATACATTTCGCGATTTGCAAAAGTAGGCAAAACAAGTTTCGCGACACTTATTTTTCGATAATTTTTGAAGCTTGTTTGTCTGTCATAAATGAGCAAATTTGTTTATTTGCAGCACTTATAAATAATTCATTCTTTCATTAGCGGAACCCTGATGGGCCCACCAATCCATTAACCAAACTGTTAAAGCTTTTATTTTATTTGTCCAACGTCATGTCTTTTAAAATCCCTCTGAAAGTTGTTAAGTAATAATTCTTTCTGTTTCAAGTCCTTGTACCATCCGGAGTTATGTAGCGGAAAACCTATACATTATAAGCAAAAATTCGTTTTCCGTTTTTGTTTTTAATTATTTGTTGACCATTTCCGGAATATCGTCAAATTAGCTTCCAAAACTTTTTCGCAAATTCCGGGTTCCTTGGGCCTCACGCAGCTTTGTTTTGACAGTTTGTTCAATAGACAGTGCTTCGCACCATGTGGTTCTTTGCACCTTGAAAATGTTCATCAACATAAGTATAAAAAGACGACGATCTGAAGACGACCAGACAATATTTAAACAATGATGTTAGCTCACTGAAAAAAAATGGCCAAAACTTTAGTTAAAAGGATTGTCTCTCAATGTTAAAAACATCGGGCAAAATAAATTTTTAAAATAAATGTTTTCGAGTTCAGATGGGTCGAGAGTCAGTCGAAACATTGCAACGCTGTGAATGGGCAATTAATCAAATAAGAAAGTTATCTTAGAACACAAGTTTCTTCTCTAAAGTCTTACTTTAAAAAAATGTTAACAGGGTTCGCTTATTTACACAAGCTAGTAAGGTGGTGTCCTTGTTATCCGGCTATTTATTAAAATAACCAGCTTTATTTTAATTAACCTTTTCTTGTGTAAACTCATGGAAAAAGTGGTCTATTGATAAATTAATAAATTTTAACTCCAGCTCACGTTGTCACCTAAAGCCAATATGATATATCCCTTTTGTCTTGTTTACATGCCTGTGGCATTCTCTGTACATTCATATTTTGATAATACTGTATTATACGCAAATTGAGCTAAGATGCATTATTTTCCATAGGATGGTGTTTGTTCCCCTGAAGATATTGACACCACTTTCACTGAAGGACTTGGTCTGCGTTACTCTCTAATTGGTCCGTTTAAGGATATGCAATTGAATGCGAATGGTATGATTATTGCTATTGTTCATGGGTCAGTAAGGAGAGAACAAGACATTTAGTGGGTCTATGAATTAGTAACACAGTGACACTGTCTGTAAGTCAGAAGGCCAGTCTGGAAATTAGACATACCACCTTAAATAAGCTTAAAGGCCCACCTTCACCCAAGAGGCCTTGCGCGCCGCGCTTTCTGTTTATGAATTTCGTGTAACACGGAATTATTTCTGAGGGCGTCTTCTTTCAAAATTCGTTTCCTCCAGAGTCATCGTCCTTACGCATGCAGGAATTGATTCTTCAATTATAAGGGTGTTGTTTTCTGGAAATATTCTGTGACTGTGCTGGCCAAACATATTTTTTTCGCTCTTACTTCGTCCAATATGTTTTCTGCCAAATGATACCTCGCAGTGGAAGATGGCATGTAGTACTTCCAGGAACACCGGAACATCCCGGAACACTCCGTAACATCTACAAGAAAACCCGGCACATCCTCCCCCCCCCCCCTCTTCAAAACCCGGAACACCTCCAAGCCAGCCAGTCTGGGATAGCGTATAGAAATCAGAGAGTTTTGGTCTAGAGTTGAGTATCAATTACCTGGAAAATATCATTTGTATGAGGAATTTAGTCTAGAATAGGGACTGCCACTCAGTGAGTCTGGGATAAATGGTGTTTAGACTAGGATAGGGTTGCACAATGCATCTCAGCATGGTCTGTAATAGGGTAAGGGGCTCTGAGTCCCAGTGGCACATCCCCAACCAAAAACTTTAGAGACTCCCCCAGGATACAGACACTTAGCCAATCAGGTAGATACATTCTGTACGAGCAAGGGGGTTAGTTTCTAAAGAAACTGTGGTGCTGCGTCCGTGGGGTAGTGAAACAAAAAAATGTGGATTTATCAACTGAGTTGATAAGGTAAATTGGCCACTGAAAGAGATTGAAAGCTGACGTTTCTAACGCTCGAAACGTCAGCTTTTAATCTCTTTACGGTGGCCAATTTACCTTATCAAATCAGTTGATAAATCCAAAATTTTCTGTACATTCTGTAAGTTCTGGCTTACTAGCTAAGCACTCTCTGTCATTGAAGCACGGTATCAGCCAGATCAGCCAGGCAACTGATTAGTCTGTTAGTCCCGCAATCAACAAGACAGTCAGTGAGACCGTCTTGAAGTCAGTCATTTAGTCTTGGAGGCAGTTATTTGTCGAGTCATTCAGGAAGTAAATCCCTTGTTTGTTCAGTCTTTCTTTAGTCAGATAAACAGCAGACAGTCAGGCACTCAGGCAGTCTGTCATTCCTAATCTTCAGCCCAGATTTCTTTTTCGTGATCCGATTGGGCTGACCGAGAGAAATCTGGGGACACTAATTGATCGAGTCGTTCAATTAGTGAGTCAGTCCGTAAGGCAGGGAAGTAGGCAGTCAGTCTGCGGGTCAGTCTTTTTAGTCTATCTTCTAGTCTGTGAACAAGTCATTCAATCTCTTAGTATAGTCTAACGAGCGCGAAGCATTAATTTAAAATTCAGAATTTAGGCCATTATGTCAGCTGAGCTGATCAGCGCAGATGGGATGAAACGCAGGCAGTCAAATAGTAAAATTACATTTGATTGAGTGAGTCATCTATAACATACACACAACTTCAAATGTAAATGCTTGTCTTTCTCGTTCTTGGGAATCAAAGATTACTGTGAAAGATATGGAGCAAACATTACGACTGTGTGCGAAGACCACAATCACTTAGCGGGGAGACATTAGACAAACTTGAGAAGACTTGTATCAAACCATGCCTTTAGATCAACTGAACAAGAGACAGGAGTTAAGAGACAAAAGGCTAGCAGCACTAGCGATTCACAGACAGTAAGAAGGGAAGAAAAACTTAAAATTGGGTTAATTGCCTTCCTGGTAACGCTTAGGCATGAAAAAAGCAAAATACAAATATACTCGTTTAAAGAGGATCAAATGTAATATAAGTTAAACTAAACTTACAAACCTGCGACCCTCAGATTTAGAATTGAATTAGAATTAAGATACGTTGATTTCTTAAAGGGGCAAAGTCATCAGTATTTCGCATATTTGTGGTCAAAAATTTGCTAACATTATCGGTAGCTAACTTTATCCATGCCCAACATTGTGTTTGAACATTTAAAGGAACATATTAACTTAATTTCATTAAGAGAAAACAAACCATGACCATTTAATATCGATTTAATGTCAACACGCTCAAAGATTTTGAAAAGTTTAGCCTGATTTTTTCAAGTTGCAATCCATTTCCATCCGTGCCATCCGTAGCAGCAGACGGCTTAAAAATAGTTTCAGTGAAGTAGTACAGTCTTTAGTAACAAAACTAGACCGTTATTTGTGGGCGTTCATTGATGTGAGGACATATTTTTGATTTTTAAAGTGAACTAAAACAGCGCGACCATGCCCCTTTAATGGCAGGAGAAATAGAGATCTTGGTGAAAAATTTTGGAGCAAGAACAGGAAACAACAACAGACTTAACCCACTTATGGAGCGGAGTCCAGGATTTACCACACTCATAGGAAACGCTGTCTCCCGTACATTTGATATCTTTAGTCGCCACGCAACGAAAGTGGGGATGAGTGTTGCGTGATGATTCGTGCAACACTAGCGCGGAGGAATATGGGAGGCAAGAAATTTCATCATTGTGCCATTCTTGCTCACCAGGTGGACCCCGTAATATCGTATTCCTTCTTATCCATACGAGTCATACCTCAAAAGTTACGACCATTCTGGAGTCCTGAAGGGAACGGAGGCGCAGAAGGGAACTCAATAAAGTTTCGTACGGGAAAATGCTCTTCATTCTGTGTGCAAATGACAAAAATCATCCTTTTTTTTCTGCCTCAAAAATAAGCCAAAAACAGTAGATCCTTTTAAGAGCTTGCTATCTCTCTAAGTTAAAGACGCATTTGGGCCACCCTTTGAAAGTTGTCTCCCTCCCCCCCCCCCCCAGTATACTGCCATCGCATAAAAGGGACCTCTTTCTGGCAGAAACTCCCTGTACAGTCCACTATAGGGAGTATCCCTCAGGCCTTCAGTAGATGTATCCCACTTACATGAGCTTTCAGTGAGTAGTTTGAATAACGCTATTCCGTTTGTTGTATTTGGTAGAAAGTGGTAACTTTGATTGGGTTTGCAAGTTCGACAATCATGAAGAAACGGGCTTGTTTAATAACTTGTCGAATATGATTTTGTCTCTTTTTGTGCGTAATTTCCTTCCGGTTCCTCACTGGCTTTCAGTCTAACTTGCCACTGACAACTGAAGATTATCTTCATCAAACTTTGTATTGATCATTTTTGATGATGCCAGAGATAGTGGAAGAGATAAATGTATTTTTATTTAATATTTGACTTGGTCACTATTTGTTCTTTTAAGGACGTTCGCGCCCAAATCTTCCCACGTTCAGATTTTTTAACAACTTTTCCTGCAGTTAGATAATGACCCATTTACGTCAGGAAAGCAAAAAGAATTGAGGAGTCAATTTGCTCGTTTTGGAGAAAAAACGCTTTGAAAACTTAGTGTTTTTAGAAGCTTTGGTCATGTTAGGCGAAATTGACTTCATTGCTATCACCAAATAAGATTAGCTGAGTGGAGAACTCTAGATGATGCCGATCTATTTATTTCAACGCAAATAGGTCTATTCAGTAAATTTTTGCAGCTGATGTCATTCCTTCAGGTAGAATTAGCCTCACAAAAGGATAATTGTAGGTCATGCATACTCGCATTCCTAGAATATTTGACCTTATCGGAGTAGAAATAGCAAAAAAATTAAAAATTCTCACATTCAGAAGTTTTTTGGTTTTTGACAAAATGGAGAGAACCAGAAAAGTAAATGATTTATCAACAACAAAAAGCTGGGGTCACCGTGCATTTAACAGAGTTAAGTTCTGTTAAGTAATGTCAGCATTTACTGGTTTGTTTTAAGAGGGACGTTTGATGTGTTTGAGCCATATTGTACGCACCCTGCTCAACCGCAGATAAATCACTGTAAAATTGTTCGGCAAAAATTGCCGGGAGTTTCAACAGGCGATTTCAAATCGCACTTAAATATCGCCAAAGTGGCATCACAAATCGCCTGTGTAGAGGATACTATATGGATCGGGTGGGACAGACGGCCTACCAACCTCGTTCCCAAATTTGAAAAAAGGGGCTTGGAACGAGGTTGGGGGTCCAAACGTCGCACTCAGTTTGCACCCTCCAATCTCAGTTCCCATGTCAGCTTTTCCCCTTGTCTCCCATCCCACTATTCCCCCCACCCCGCATATTCGCCAGCGGAACCTTGAAACCGGCGATCGTCCGCCTGAACCATAGAGTTTTGTCGTCACTAGTTATTTTTTGAGATAGACTGATAACGCGTTTTCCTCTAAGAGATCATTTATTAATGTTGTCTGTTTTAAGTTGATATCCACTACATATTTTGAACATTTTCAACTGTTTTTAACGGGTATATGCTTGAAATAGATCGTTAACTTTTTCTCTGTTATAGTAATTCGAGTTTAAATAGTTTTAGAGCAAATGCTGTTATTATCATCCTCGGAGACCCATGGGCAGATAGTCGCGGAGGGAGGCAAATACAAAGGGCAAAATCTGGGGTGGGGGGGGGGGGGAAAGATGAAGGACGTCTTGTAGTTTTCCGCTTGCCCCGGCGATTTCGCCCGCTTTATCTGACTCCCTCCGCGATAATCTGCCCCCGGGTTATGGGTTAGTTAAAGGAAACGAAATTGGTCTAAAAGTCCGAAATAAGAGCGGCAAACAAAAGCGCAGAGCAGGAGTTAATGTCCTCGTGAAAGCAACATCAACAGTTAAGGAAATGACTAAAACACACGCGCAGGAGTCGCTCAGGCCTACCATTTCCCCCCCCCCCCCCCCAACCCTTTCCTTTCTTTGTCAACACTGTGTCTGGGAGAGTAGTTGCTGTAGAGGGCCAGGAAGGGACGGGAAGATTTTGTTGAATGGAAAATTACCGATCGCCGGAAACTTAGGACAATTTGTAGCTCAATAATTTGTTTGGTTACCGACGGAGTTTAGACTCTAAACATGATGTAATTTGAAGTTCGATAAATATTGTTTGGTTGAATGAAAATATTTTGGACTAAAGTCGAATTAGTATTTTTCTTGAATAACATGGCGCTTTGAGCAATGGAGTTGACTCAATATTTTTGTTGAACAAAAAGGGTCTGGGTTGATGTTGAATGAATATTACCGATGAATGAACAATGCCTGGGTTGAAGTTGAATGAAACTGACTGTTTTTGAACATAAATATGAGTGGTTCAATGCAAATGTATTGTTGAAAATACTTGAAATAAAAATCGTTGAATATAAATAAGTTGTTGAATTTTGCAACAAACGGCCAATCATACTGCATGGTCTCCGAGGATGTGTTTTTATATAAAGTTAGTTTGAAACCTGACCTTCTGGACAATGCAGTGTTGTTTATAAATCAAAGTTTAAAATGGTGGGTTACATTTCACAGATAAAGCCCTTCTTGACGGAGCACCCATAATCGTGCCATTCTGCGTCATCATATTGCATCAGTATTGCTCCACAATCCTCGCCGTATATGCTGCCACCTGGCTGGTTTGTTCCCCAGTTCTTGTAGCCGGTCAATCCAGTTCCGTCAGTCCATTTCCAGTTACCTTCTTTTGCAGAGTCGGTAAGTCCAATCCAGTAACTTACTTTGCCGGTGAGAAATATTCTCTTGATGAAATCGTTCTCCTCGGCAGATTCAATCTTCACCAACTGGGCGCCGTTTTTCTTCCAAGTCGCGCCAGCGTTGCTCCAGTTCTCAGCTGTCTTGAAAAGTGCATAACACGATCCTCTGTAGATGACCCAAGGTGGTGTACAACCTTTTGTAACTCAACAGGAAAAAGCAAACGATAAATACACGTTATAGGAGTATTTTACAGATTACAAACGTGGATATTTTGTAAGTCGTACATAATTTTTTACATTCACCTTATTTGATCGTTCTGCAAATAATACACGAGTGTTATCTGAAAATGAAAGCCATTGAATAAGGTATTTATTACCGATATTCATTTCATTATTTTTTCGACGAGAATCATTAGTTGTCTCCTACATGCCTACATTTTCTACTAGTGACAGTTAACAATTATTTACAGAAGAAGAAGGGAACAGTGGTAAATATCTATGTAACCACTATTTTTTTATACTGGGGTGAATAATTGGTTTAGTATAAATACCAACCAGTGGATGTGCAGCACCAAATAGTTTACCTTTTTTTAAGAAATGAGGAAAAAACTCGCAAACAATATCCAGAACACTGCTGGGAGGTAAATAGCGCTAGCAGTTACTATCTCGAGTTTGAGTAGCCAATCAGAGCGCGCGAAAAACACTATCCCCTAGGTTGGTGCAAACTAATAATATGTTTTCATTCTGAGCCCTCTCAAACACTGCCAGGCTGAGTAAGATATGACGAAAATCACTCCAAAGCGATTGGCAGCGGGAAGGACTTTGAAGAGGCGAATCTTTTATCGCTCCTGGAAGGTGGGAGGTGCGAAAAAGCGTGAAGCTCATGTCTAATGACTCAGGACCCTGTGACCTGCGGTGCTGGGGTATATGGTAATGTCACCCGTTCCAGTGCATTACGTTCACCCTGCACCCTGAAGACATGATATCAATGACAAAAACAAATTTTATGTGAGTTCACCAGAGAAAAAAGCCAACTTGGCTGTCACTGGATGGGGTGTGAGAGAGCACACTCCTTTCACCAGTATGGCCCAGGTTCGAATCCCAGAGTTGAAGCCATATATGGTTTGAGTTGCTGTCGGTTCTCCTCCTTACTTTACGGGTTCTACGGTTTCCTTTCATACTCAAGACCAACATTTCTAAATTCCACTTCAATCCGCAATTCACGGCCACAAGTTTGCCGGTTGCAACCCCGAGGTAAACAAAATCTGTTCATTCACTCCACATAGGCTTAGTTTTTTGACAAAAACTTTTCATAAATGTCTGTATGCTCCCTTGTTGTCGAATCTGTGCCATACTCTCCCTCGTTCATCATATACATGGCTTTTAAAGTGTTTTTGCTAGTTCAGTAAATAAAACTGAGGTAATTCAAGAAACAAGGAATCCTTTGTTGGTTTTTTTTCAAACAGATGTCGAACAACCGAAGTAACCAATTAACGGTCTCGTGTGCATTACGTAAGGATAGTTTCCAAAATCACCCAAGGGGCCGCAGAAACTGACTAGTCCCTCTCTATGCTCAGAGATAGTCAGGCAGGAAGAAAATGCGAACGCAGCCGACTTTCGCGCGGGTTCTTTGTTCTTTTCGTCTGACTATCCCTGAGCAACAATCCTTTGTAACAATCCCTTAAACTTGTAATTTGCCTTACTACACTGTAAACAGGCACGGAACAGACCTTTTAAAGGTCTCATCATTTCTTGATCCCCTAACATATCCTTTTTGACATTTCCATTAAAACCGATTTTTCTAAATAAAATATAGATAATTTAGCAAAGCCTAAAGGCGGAGCATCACATTTTTTTTCGCTGGTACTTATTAATTTTTGAAAATACTCACACTGAAATCGTTAAAAAGTTTCCCTCTGAGAATCGAATTCCGTAATTTCAAAAGTGACGATGGTCATGAGATTTCCCGCCAAGAAAAACGCTGGTTGCCCAAAAGCACCGCTCGATTTCCCGCCAAGAAAAGATGGCATTATCCTCTCCCGTCGTGTTGCCTTAGGACTCCCCTCCCCATTCCCTAGAGTACTAGGGAACTTAAGCAACCACGACGGCAACGCCAAAGAAAACGTCACTTTAAAAATGACTTCCAAATATTTCAAACTTTTCGCGATAGTTTCAACTCGTTCAATCTGTCTAATGTAGCCGAATAATCCGGGAGCTGACTCTGTAAGGACGGCGTTACAGTTCAGGTAGAAAAAAGAAAATTCACTGTTGTGTGCTCACGTTCTACATAAAACTTTGAATTTGGTCATTTCACGTTGTTGTTTTGCAGAGGACGGCAAAGAAATGTACAAAAATCTGTATCGCACGTGCAGAGTCATTGTTTTGCTAATTAAACCTTTTGTTTTGTGACGTTCTCGTCAGCCGTTGCCGTCGTGTTTGCTTAAGTTCCCTAGTCTGCAAGGGCGGACGGGCGTACACTTACGTCAGAACCAAAATTTCGCGGATCGATAGGTTACCAAATTTCCTTACCCATGGTGCTGTGCTCTGCAACCTTCGGCCGCAAAGGAGCACCGCTAATAACCTGTTTCAGTTTTAAGGCTACAACAGTTTTTTTATTTGTAGGGGAAGGAAATAACAAATTCTAGCCTACAGGATCTTATATAATCTCGTCCTGCTCAAAGCCAACTGGGCGCTGTGTCCCTTGTTAACTGTGAGCTAGCTCACGTAGAACTTGGTTGTAAGGAATGACTGTTAATTACCATCATCGCAGTATTTTCTAGTGATTCTCTCGCGGCAGTGACATTCGAAGTCGTTCTTTCCGTATAACGGGCGACACGTTCCGCCGTGTTGGCATGGAAAGCTCTCACATGGGCTCTGAAAGTTAACAAAAGATTCAAAATCATGGTGTATTGAACTATTGATTCAGTTGACTTCTAGAAGTGCAGGTCTTCACTTTCACCCCGTTCGACCTAATCAACCATGAAAGGGAACACGACTTTGAGCTACAATAATTAAGTCGCGGCTGCACGAACGATTTTTTGCTTGCGATGGTGATGCGATTTCTTTGAAAACTGTCGCGTCGCCGTCGCGCTGTGGTGGCTAGCTTGGCGACAAAGTCTGTGCTTTTGTCGCCAAAAATTCAACTCATTGAATTCTCGCGATTTTTTTCTGCAATTTTTTCAATTGTCACATCACCTGTGCGAGCATTGCTACACATGCAATTTTCGCCGCGCAATGGCGACGCAACAGTTAAAAAAAATCGTATCACCATCGCAAGCAAAAAATCGCTCGTTTAGCCACGACTTTAAGCTTTGACATCATATCTACTTTTAGTGTCATTTTGAAACACCAAAAGACACTAAAAAACAATAATAAATCATGCATTTTTGTTAAAAACTGCCATTAGTGCATAGAAACTGTTATTAAGTGTGTTCATCTTCGAATGACCAAGAGGGAACTGAATCTCTAAGCTGAAACAGTCGCGCTGACGTTTTCAAGTTTCTTCCGTGTCGTACATAACGTTGGTAAACAACTAATTTTCGCCCGCTCTTCCCTCGAAAAATCACTTGATATGGTCCCTGTGTTGGTGTAGAAGCAACTCATGTATGAGCAAGGTATTTAGATACAAATTTAGCAAATTTTGGACCAAAAACAAGAATCTCGCGATGCTGCCTCTTTAAGAAGCTTGATTAGTAAAAAAGTTGATTAATATATAGATTTAGCCAAGCCTAAAAGCGGAACTCCATATCTACCGGTTACCATCGGCCGCCTATAATTACTGTGTAGTTTTATTAAGCGTATCTAGTTTATCTATTTGTGCTTTCACTTTAAGTTCGCTAGGCAAATCCATTCAGTCGTTTATCGGCATTTTTCGTTTGTTTTGATTGCTGTTATTTTATTTGTCGCTTTGTATTTTGTAATTGGAGACGCGTGTTCGCTTCGAAACTACTAGAAATTCTCTTTTGGTTTTGTTTACAGATTATTGCACAGTGTTGCACACATTTGACACATTTTGTCGTAAATTCAACCTTTTTATTGTGAATAACTTTGATTCTGTTTTACAACTGTCAATTGGAAAGCTATGTTCTTCTAATTCTGTTTGGCAAACGGATACGCTTCATTCGTTTTAAAATACAAAGGTCATGCTTTAGGTCAGAATTATTTGTTCGCAAACTAGTACTTTTCTGCTCGACTTATAAGCTTGATTTTGCTCTAACCTTACATCCTTGAATGTAGAATCCTGCTTTTCATCATGTTATGGCCGCTGGATACCATTTTACTGTAAAATTATCCACTGTTTTCAAGAGTTACTTTACCTCTACGCGAGTCGCTTGTGCAACACGCGTCAAAAGACTTACGCGATTCCTCGCACGCCCTTGGCTAGCAGCTGCGCAAAAATTGCTACATGTAAGAATGTCATGAAATGCGACGTACGTACGGGCGCGCCCGCGAGTCATTCCGCTTGCCAATGACCATAAAAAATTGCCTGCATGCCTTTTAGGACGCCTCTTAGTATGGGTATGGGGCTCCACTCTTGCGGCCTTCGGCCGCAAAGGAGTTCCGCTAATATATTATTTCCGTTGTCTGATCGCGATCGTCTTGTATCCTCAAGAGTATTACTTAGTACTAATTGGTCTTGTGAAACCAAATTTCAAATGCCCTTTTTTTTTAGAAAACCTCTTAAAGATGGGATTTTTTCACTAAGATCCGGCCTAGCCGACTCAACATTTTCATTCGAGGCCGTTCAGCATTAGGGAATTCGCCAAGTTACACTGCATTTGGGCGCTATCACGTTTTCCTACATCAAAGTTGTATTAAACGACGTTTTGTGAAGTTGAATCTGTTTGGCCGACGCCTTATTTGTCACCGTTAGCTAAAATCTCCAAAAAACGCTTTGTTACACTTTTCACTGCCTTTCTAGATTCGACAGAGGACTGCATTTTTGGAAAAACGCCTTTCCAGTGTTGCTATTCTCCTGCAACAGCTGTTTTCTGTTTTGGCCAATATTGTTCGAAGAGGGGAGCGTATATTTTTGGTAACGACGAAGCCAAAGTGTTTTGCACACATGAAACAAAAACGAAACAAGCAACATTGACATTAGCGAGGTGTCCCAAGAACTTTTCAGGGGGATTGTACGCCACATTCTCTCGTATTGAAAATTTCCTGTTTGATACTTTTAAAAAATCGACACAGTTGTGGCAACAATACTCACCTCTACATGTTGCTGAGTTATATCAAGTAAAGTCATCAATCCTAGTGCCATCCAAACGGCTGTTATCATCGGATGCATTTTTAACGCTTCTGGAGTGCGTTTGGAGCTTTTTCGATCGGAAGTTCTTCTTGAATTCGTGTATGCCAACGAGCACCCTTAACATGCCAGGTGAAAATTAAAGATGCTTGCCATATGGTAACTGTATTTCCTCTGTCTAAATTAATAAATAGGTCGTCGCCAATAGATTGACAATTTTCCATGAAAAGTCAGGATGAAACACGTACTTGAAAAGGATGCTTCACAAAATGTCAAAGCGTTTTTTTCATTTGTTGAAATTTAATTCTTTAAAAAAATCCCAGTGAAAGTTGTTAATTAATGTAATAATTCCATGCGTCTCGTAATATCCGCAGTTTTTATACTGTAAAACCTATGCATTATGAGCGGAAATTCGTTTTTAACGTGCAATCGGACTCCATTCGTGCGAAAGTATTTATGTAATTTTTATATTCGCCCCCTCTATTATGTTAATTTAGCGCCAACGCTGCTTAAAATGCTTGTGGTAATTTATAATTTATATAAGTTACCTTGACAATGGCGTCATGAAGACACCGAAACGTCGGTTTTTACCGTTTATTTTTGCTTTTTTATGTTTAAGCAAATCATTATTGATACAAAATTCATTTTTCTTTTTTTTATTTGTTGATTGTTCCTGGAATTTCGTCAAAAATGGGCTTTCGCATCGTTAACTGAAAAGGTTTTTCGCAAACTCGTTGGGCCTCACGCGACTTTGTTTTGGCAGTTTGTTCAATGTATAGTGCTTCGCACCAATTACTTTGTAAATTTTTGTGAACATGAGTATAGAAAGACGGATATCTCAGGACAATTAGACAACTTTAAACAATGATGTTAGCTGACTGAAAAAGTTTAATGTCCTAAACAAAAACGAATGAAGTAATAAGTAATTCAGTAGAAAAAAGGATTGTTTATGTTGAAACCTCTGGCTAAACAAATGCTTAAAATATTTTCTGTGCTCAAAGAAGACGAAATTCATTACAAATACTCTATGAATCGGCAATTAAACAAATAAGAAATTTGTCATAAATAGTTCATACACAAGTCTCTTCTCTGAAGTCTTACTTAAAAAAATGTTAACAGGGTTCGCTCATTTACACAAGCAAGTAGAAAGTGATGTTCTTGATCCGGTTATTTATTAAAATAACTTTCTTTTTACAAGCGTATCTTGAGTAAACTCATAGAAAATACGGTCTATGGAAAAATGAATTTAACTCCAGTGTTTATGTTCTGCAAAATATTTAATGAGAATTTGATCCTAGTTTTGTTTATGCTAAAATATATAATCTGTTCACGAATATGAATATTTGAAACAAGCGCTGCAACGGTATCGTAGGTTTCCCTCAAATTTAAAAACTGGCTGAAATTTTACACTTTTCACTGCCTTTCTAGCTTCGAGAGAGGACTGAATTTTCGGAAAAGTCTCCTCCCCCCCTCCCTTTCCAGTGTTGCTATTCGCCTGCAACAGCTGTTTTCAGTTTTTCAACATTGTGCGGAGAGGGGATCGTATATTTCTGGTAACGACTAAGCCAATGTGTATTGCATTCCTGAAATAAACACGAAACAAGCAACATTGACATTAGCAAAGTGTCCCCAGAACTTTTCAGGGGGATGAAAATTTCCTGTTTGGGACTTTTTTAAAATCGACCCAGTTTCGGTAACAATACTGACCTCTTCATGTTGTTGAGTTATATCAAGTAAATTAAGTCGTCAATCCAAGTGCGATCCAAACGGCTGTTATCATTGTATGCATTTTTGACGCTTCTGGAGTGCGTTTGGAGCTTTTTCGACAGGAATTTCTTCTTGAATTCGTGTATCTCAACGAGCGGCCTAATGATGTTAGCTGACTGAAAAAGTTTTTAAAATAGCTAAAACAGAAACGAATGAAGTAATAAGTAATTAGTAAAAAGGATTGTTTATGTTGAAAACAGCTGGCAAAATAAATGTTTAAAAGAAATGTTTCTTTGTTTAGAGGAGTCGAAACATTGCAAATACGCTATGAATCGGAGATTAAGCAAATACGAAAGTTACCTTAAATACGTGAAACACAAGATTCTTTTCTGAAGTCTAACGTTAAAAAGAATTGTTAACAGGGTTCGCTTATTTACATAAGTAAGTAAAAAGTGATGTTCTTGGTATCCGGTCACTTACTAATAAAAAAATAGCTTTCTTTTTACAAGCTTTTCTTGTGTAAACCCAATGCGGTCTATTGATAAATAAATGTATTTGAACTCGAGTGTTTATGTTCTTCAAAATATTTAATGAGAATTTGATCCTAATTCTGTATATGTTTAAATACACATTTGTTCACGAATTTGAATATTTGAAACAAGTGCTGCAAGGTTTTCCTCAAACCTCTTCAACTTAAAAACTGAAGGCTTCTAGACGGTCAAGAAACAACACATGGTCAACATTTGATCTGCTGGTATGCAAACTTTATTGATTATTTATTGTCATTTTTTGTTTCCTGACTAACGGGAAACTGGCGATCAAGTTCCATACAAATCCTTAGATGGTCTGTTCGTGAACCTCGTGTGAGCCTGGGCGCCCTGTGCCGAGAACTGTTTGAAAGCATTGCTCGACTTTTTTGATACCGATTCTCTTGTGCAACGGGGCGAGAACGCAATCATTCAGACTTTCACTTGGCTAATATTCTAAACTGGTTGAAGGGGCTGTGTCACGGGGATATTGCTCGCGTGAAAACTGTGCTAAAATTATATGATTCAATGCCTTCCCCTAACACACAAAATTCGAGCAAAAAATGACACTGCCTTGCTTACTTGCAAACAACAGCCACCAGTATGATAATACTCATTTTAGGTGATTACTTTGGTCCTTTCAAGAGCAAAAGAGAGCAAAAAAGCAAGCTAACAGACAAAAACAAACAAAACAACAAGAACAACAAAGTAAGGGGAGAAGGATGTTATTTTGTCGTTTTCCGATTCATGCAAAACAATTCCAACAGAATTTCTTAATTATCTAACATACAGTCTATCAAGCATGATCGTCCCAGTGAGAGACGTCCTGAGAAGGACTATGGTTGAGGATGACATTGCCATTGACAGAGATCAGAAATGCGCATGATTCTTCCGCAAGTAGTAGACTGTTTATTTCGTCTTCAAGAAATAGTTTTTCATGTGCAATAAATATATTTTTAAAGTGAAATCAGTAACGCAGTGAATCTCGGAGTTTTACTGAGCCTGTCAATAATTAACAATTATTCTACGAGGGCGCGCTGGATATCGAATGTTATTATTCAACAAATTGTCACTATGCCCATATATGGTAAGGAAGCCCTCAATATCTGTCATCCGTACATGACAGATATCCTGCGATATACGTAAATGACCATATTTGGAAGTGCACTGCAGATTTTCTTTCATTGCTTGTTTGGCGGCCATTTTGAAAAGCGAGGCAGTTTTAGCAGTGTTCTCCGCAAATTTTAACTCTCTGGAAGAAACTTTCCACGATTAAATGCTCTCAAAAAGTCAACAAGTATTTGCTGCAGCTCACAAAGATATCCAGAGGTTGACTTGGAATTTTCATTAGTGAGAACTCAACCAAGAAAATGCTATTGCGAACGAAGCAGCACACTTGCTCACGGAAAGTTGAAAAGACTAAAGTTGAAAAGATTTTAATTCACAGGAAGAGGACTTATTCTCGGTAAGGTAGCAATATTTTTTTTCCCTTTGTCTTGTCATTTCCAAACATGAGTTTGTAAATAAGTCTTTTTAAGTGAACGGTAGTAAACTTCGATTTCTTGAAGTTCTGTTTTGATTTTTATTAAGCTTAAGCTTATGTGTTGCTAGCTTTTAGCGTTTTTATCATAGAGCCGTAGTTTTTCTCGTTCTGAAAATGGTAGGCGATGGGAATTTGTTGAATAATAAAACAATTATCCTGCTCAATCTTGCGGAATATCCCCTGATTTAGCCAACTCGGCCTACGGCCTCGTCGGCTAAGTATCAGGTGATATTCCGCGCGATTTCGCAGGATAATTGTTAAATAGATAACCAACGAGGCGCGTAGCGCCGAGTTGGTTATAATCATTTGATATCCAGCAAGCCCGAGTAGAATAATTGTTTTATTAAAAACTTAACCACTGTTTAAAAAAAAATCAAGAAAGAACGGGGAAAATGAGAAAAGAAATTTAAACGGAACAAGAATCGATCACATGACTGAACGAAAAAGGCGCCAAAACCTTGCGAAGTGTTGCAGCGTTTCATTGCAAAGCTGAATGAATCAATGAAAAGTGCTCGAAAGTGAACAAAGTAAGCACAAGTTTTGGAGAAAAATCTTCTAATTATTGGCTCTGAAATATGGTACATGTTTGATTTTTCCTGAGACATTGTTGTAATCTCGTTCAAAGCGGATTGAAGCTGTACAATTTCACCACATTAACTGCTGGAGCTGAAACTGAACAAGTTTGTAAACTGTTCGCACAACGGAGCTATCATGTGCGTGTTTGATCGAACTGAAGACAGAACAAATTTGAACTTGAAGAGGTAATTTCTATGCAGCTCAGAACCAAGATTACTGTAGCGAGGAACATTAGAATTCACCATCATAGTTTGTTAAACGCAAAGCGCAAAATGCAGTTGTTCTCGGTTTAGAGGTTGCGGACGGAATGGTAAAAACAACATTCAAACAACTGGAAAAGCGATTCAACTCCGTTTACATGGCATCCGAATTCTATCTGAGCATTTGGACCTGCTGGAACGCAGAGCTACAACGAGTGCAGGTAAACCAGTGTCAATTTTGCGTGTGTAAAGCCGAAAAACATCTCGCCCTTCCTTCCTTCTTGGTAGTTTGCAGCTGTATTTTTTTTAGTACTTGTTTTGACTGATTCATGATTTTCGCACCGACTTGCCATGAATGTGTGATAGTTTTATTAAAATGCTCCTGCCCCATTTCATTGTGTTTTATTTTATGTCTTGTCTTGATATTTTGAAGTGGAAAGCCTTCCTGATAAAACCTACCGTTTGTTCAATTTCAATGATCGACGTGACGATCGATGAAAGAAATTAATTGTAAACACAACGCTTTATGCTTAAATTTTCATTTCTGCACAGTTTCTTCAAACAATTTTGACTTGTGTTAGACGACGCTGTTGGTGATGCTTGTTGGTGACGCTGTTGGAATTTCTGCTTAATTTAAATTCGCTGCCAGGTGATTTTTCTCGTCCATTTTTCTCGCCGGGTTGCTCGCGAGGAAAAATCTTTCAGCTCACTTTGTTGTTGAGTGTTCATTGACCATATTTGGCCGCAGCAGGTATATGAGCTGATAGCCTAGCTCCGTTCAACCAATCAAAATGCTAGAAATCCAATATACCTAGTCCAGTTTTTAATAACAACAAATATTCAGCGTTCGTCAAGGCTCAAGACACTTCATAAAAGGTACCCTTTCTGGAAATAGTAATAATGACACACTGTGTTGTCCCCTTTGCTACAGCATTGCCAAAACAAACTAAATGACTCCAACATAGCCTGTGTTGAGCTGTGCTAAAATACTGTTAACTGTACATAAACAGCTAACGTTGTCACCCAAAGCCAATATGATATATCTCTTAAGTCTTGTTTACATGCATGTGACATTTTCTGTACATTTATATTTTGATAATGCTATGTTATGTGGAAATTGAGCCGTGCTAAAATACTGTTAACTGTGCATCAACAGTGCAATTGCCACCTTAAGCCAATATGATATATCTCTTTTGTCTTGTTTGCGTGCCTGTGACATTCCCTGTACATTAATATTTTGATAATGCTGTATTATGTGCAAATTGAGCTAAGATGCATATTTTTCATAGGATGGTGTGTGTTCCCCTTAAGATATTGACACCACTTTCACTGAGGGTCTCGGGTCTGCATTACTCTCTAATTGGTCCGTTTGAGGCCTTGCGATTGAATGCGAATGGTATGATTATTGTTATTGTTCATGAGTCAGCAAGGCAGAGGGCAAGGCATTTAGTGGGTCTATGAATCAGTAATACAGTGAGACTGTCTAAGTCAGAAGGCCAGTCTGGAAATGAGACATACAGACCTGGGGAGCCAGGTACCACCTTATATAAGGTTTATGGGTATATGCCTCTGTGAAGGGTATCGTTTTCAAGCAGTTTAGTCTGGGTCAGTGTATAGAAATCAGAGAGTTCTGGTCTAGAGTAGGGTATCAATTACCCGAAAACGTCTCATTTGTAGTCTTCTTAGGAGGAATTTAGTCTAGAATAGGGATTGACACTCAGCGCGTCTGGGGTAAATGGTGTCTAGTCTAGGATAGGGTTGCACAATGCAGCTAGCCCCAGGATACAGACACAGCCAATCAGGTAGTAAGGTACATTCTGGCTTATTAGTTAAGCATTTATTCAGTCAGTCATTTAAGACGTCATTAAATCAGGAATCAGCCCGGCAACTGATTAGTCTGTTAGTCCCTCAATAATAAGAGTCAGTGAGCCAGTCTAAAGTCAACTGACAGTCTTAAAGTCTTAACGTCAACCCATTTACAGTCATTTAGCCATAGAGGCAGTTATTGGAGGAGTCATTCAGGAAGTAAATGCCTTGTTTGCTCAGTCTTTCGTTAGTCAGAGAAATAGAGTCAGTCAGGCAAGCCATCATTTAGTCAGCCATTGCGTCAGCCAATCAGGTAGTCTGTCATTCCTTCAGTCAGTCATTTCTAACCTTGTGCCCAGTTTTCTGACCAAGAGAAATCTGGGGACGAGATTAAGTCATTCAATCAGTGAGTCCGTCAGTAGGCAGTCAGTCAGCGAATTCAGTTTATTTAGTCTGTCTTCTAGTGTATGGGTCAGTCATCCAATCTTTCAGTAAAGATTAAAACTGCTAAGTGGTCATTTTAAGGAGGATCGCAACAGTTTTTTTGGCCTTGGAGTGTATCTTTTTAAATCAAAATTTTGCATAGAAGATAAACTTCGATTTCCTTGATACTATACCACCTTTTCAATATATGACCAAAGTTTATTTTTTCATTAGTTTCCTAGCAACTGCTGACACCATAGCAACGGTAATGGACAGCCCCTCATTTTAAATAATGTCAAATATCTCCAAAACTAGTCAGACACTTTATAATGAAACTTGAACTATTTGAACTACTCAACCTACACAACTTGTATGCGAAATTAGGGGAAAATCTGTAAGACCGTTTTCAAGTAAATCATAATTCATTTTTTACAGGCTTGTTTTGGTCATTCCTGCAATTTTCTCCAATATTTCAAGAAAGATAAAACTTAACACTTTCCCTTTTCAGTTGAAAGATTTTTTATGATAGCAAAACATTCTCAATGTACATTGAGCTTCCTAGGTGGCTGCGATTTTAAGATATATGATATTTAAAAACTGCTAAATTGCAGCACAAATCAGTCAAAAAGTTCGTAATTTACATAAATAGAAATATTTCTAAACTGCCCTTACAGTTTTTTCTTTTAAATTGATTCCCGTTAGAATAGTAATTTTTTTTATGTTCCCGCAAGTTTTAGGCTGAATAAGCATTTCTGTTATTAGATAAGAAGGCTGAATCTCGGTCAGGTTTCAGTCGTTATTAACTTTCAACTAGCAACAATTTTATTTTGTTTTTCCTGGTTATCTTCTATGCGAAATTTTGATTTCAAAAGGTACACTCCAAGGCCAATAAAACTTTGCGAGCCTCCTTAAAAAGTCAGAATGTAGGCCATTAAAGGGGCTACGTCAACGGGGATTTTGCGGATTTCTGGTCCAAACTACCCTAAAATTACTGCTAGGCAACTTAACCCACAGCCATTAATATTGATTGTTTGAAGACTCGCCGAAACAATTTGAAAAGTTTAGCCTTAATTTTTCAAGTTGTAATCCATTTCCATTCTGGCCATCTGCAGCCACTTGTTAACAGTTTCAGTGCACTAATATAACAATTGTAAATAAAAATGGGCCATTTTTTGGGGGTTTCCCACGACACAAACATATATTTTGGCTGTTCAGAGAGATGCTAAAAACCCCTGACAGAGCCCCTTTTAGTCAGCTGAGCTGATTATCGCAGTTAGAATGGAACGTAAGCAGTCAGTTAGTAAAATTACTGGCTCTGATTGAGTGAGTCACCAGAGTATGACGTAAACACAACTACAAATCCAAATACTTGTCTTTCTCTTTTTTAGGATTCAGAATCAAATACTAGTGTGAAAGATATGGAGATAACATTAAGACTGCGTGCGAAGAGCAGGGAGGACCACGATCACTTAGCGGTGAGACATTAGACAAACTTGAGAAGGCCTTGGATCAAACCTGGCTTTTAGATCAACTGAACAAGAGAAGGGTATTAAGAGACAGAGGGCTGGCAGCGCTAGCGATTCACAGAAATCAAGAACAGAAGGGAAATGGGTATATTCCCTGACATTGATAGTTAGAAAATTAATCAATTTAGATAAATCGCAAGGCTTTGGTTAAAACCAAAGAGGGTAATATTTGGTTGGCTTGGTAGGTGTTACAAAACTACCTGACAAACCCCCCCTCCACCCTCCCCCCCCCAAAAAAAAAACAAGTGAACCCGAGAAAAACTCCCCGGTGCGAAAAAACAAACAACCAAAATCAACCTGACGTGTAACATCCAATACAAATGTGGGCCACAGTAGTGGTAGGCGAACACCCTTATCCTTTTGTCGTCTCCGCTTTTATACATTTATCAACAATCAGATGAAATATCCGTCTCTAGTCTTTTAAACTGTCCTGTCTTCTCATCAAGACAGATCACCTGCCCAACAAACTTGTGATTTTCTTTGATCTGGAGTTTCGAGAGCCTCGAAAAAGTTCTTTTTTTACTTTCTTCAGCTAAATGATTGTTAACTTAATCTTCTTTTTAAGGAATATCCTGCAGTAATCGTACCGGCTTCACAGTTACTCTTATGCCAAGTAGCCTGTATACGGGCTTCTTAGTGGGAAATGGGGAATATTTTATTCACCAAAAGGATTTTCTTTCGTAGCTATGCATGATTTAGATAGTGAACGCCATAAATATACATTTGTTAATGTTTCCTTTAGTACCTAATGGTGGTATTGTATCACGAAAATTATACGTGTTGTATTCAAAAGAATAATGATATATTTTAAATTAATAATGTCGTGATCACCATTGTCATCGTCATACTTTACTTGATAACGTAGATTACGACAAACGGGCTGATCTGGACCTACTATAAACCAAAAAAAGTAAAATGTGCCTATATACAGGTGACAAAAATAAGGGACTGTTCGTTATTTATGCCTAAGGGGGGGTCAGTGATTTTCAACCAGTTCAGGCACATGAAAAATTTACCCCTCCCCGAAAGTGGGTATTTTAAAAAATTACCCCCCGTTTATGTGCCAGTTTCAAAATTTTACCCCCCCCCCCTCCCTTACCCTCAGGACGCGACGTGCTTACAATTGCGAAATTGCGTACAACACGTGTTCTGGCCGCGTGCCGATAAACCAAAATCAAGTGCAAGGTCATTTGTGATAGTACAGTATGTAATCACTCAGCAAGGAAAGTAAATTTGCAGCGCCGGTATTAACGTGGGCCCAGAGAAGATCCGATTCCAGAGAGAAATCAACGGTAGGAAAGTTTGTAAGAAGTTCATTGCAAGGCTTGAACCAGTTTTGCTGTTTGAGGACGGCTATATACGTACGCACTACAATACTGTAAACCACAACTGGCCCCGGCAAATGACACATGTGTGGGTTTTGCTAATATTAAATACCAGATTGCACGTATTTTAAAGGGATTTAATAAGTTATATATTGGAACCTTTAAATAACGCTACTCCACGTCACGTTTTCTTGGCTTTTCAAACTATAAAGTCCAGGTTCTTAGGAAATAGAATTCTCGAAACAGAGATCAACTTTTTAAATATGTCTGCAAAACGGCTACACAAGTGTTGAAACAACAGTTTCTAAAAGTTTACCCCCCTTATTTCTACTGTATTTAAAAAAAAAACACCCCCCTTTTTCATTGATTTTGAAAATTTTACCCCCCCCCCCCAACTCTAAATACCGCCCCCCCTTAGGCATAAATAACGAACAGTCCCTAACAAAAGCAAAAACATTATGCATCAGTCAATTCCAACTGCGCCCATGTTCCCCCGGGCTAACCCCCGGGCATTAGCATTTTTTTTCTCTTGGATGGCAAATTCCCGGGGGTGGGGACACTTTAGCTGCCAGATGCCCCGCGGTGGGGACTAAAGAAGAGGGCAAATGCCCCGCCCCCGGGATCGTACGTCCCCAATCAACACTGCAGCAGTTTTCATTCATTGCACAATAATGCCACTTTCAGCATTTTTTATGTGTGATTTTAGTTTTGTAGGCCTGCCTCTCAGTCTTCTATTGTTTGTAATGAACTATCCGATGTTTAACATAATAATAAAGGTAGTATAAATGCCAAGCGATGATATTTTAATACTTCACAGACAACAATACTACATGAACTGCATGAAGTTGATTGTTACTTTTATTAATGTTTTGTTTTAAACAGTTCGCTAGTAAACAAAAATCTTGACATTATAAAAGTCTGTTGTAACGTCATCCGTTGTGAATATTTTAGTAATATGCAAAAGTATAAAACGACGATCCCTATACACATGTTTAGAATTCAATAATCGATCGTAAACGTTTAAGAATCATCGTTTACTTAATTGCATTGTTATTTTGAAGTATAAGACTGCGCCTGCCACTCACCTTTTCGCTACTCACTATCTATCACGGAATAGATAGCGAGTAGGATAGCCAATCAGATTGCAGCATTTATGATAGAACGCTATTAGATTTATACTAATCCGTGATAGATAGTGAGTAGCGAAAAGGTGAGTGGCAGGCGCAGTCTTATACTTCAAAATAACAATGCAATTAAGTAAAACTTTTCACTTTCGTCAGTGGTATATTAATCGAGATTTATACTAAAGCAATTAGATTATTCGCTCTCGATTTCTATGCGTGAAATCTCGAGCTCATAATCTAATTGTTAAATAGTTGTGCCCTGATAAGCAATGAAGAAATGCATAAAATCGAGAAAACCTCCACACGTTTGTCCAGTCCTTAACGGACGATCCAATCTGCGACGAACTGCTGGTCCTTTGCGATAAAATCCTCCATGTTTGAATTTCGAGTCGGAAACCCCGTGTGTGTCAAAGGCCCAGGGGTAGGCAAATGCCTGACCCCCAGGCCGTGCCAGATTTGCTAATGCCCCACCCCCAGGACTGACAAGGCACGCAAATGCCCCGCAGTTGCCCGGGGGGGGGGGGATGGGCGCAGCTGGAATTGACTGATGCATTAAAAACAAAGCAATTCAAAGTATATACAATTGTCTCGTTTGTTGGTGATCATACAGGCTTCCGACGAAAACCGAAAAACTCATACTCAAAATCGGTCCTCATGCGGACTTGAGATATAAAACTGTGTGATTGCTACTTAAAACTTAGAAAATACGATTGTTAACATGGTTTTCACAGTTCATTCCCTCTAAAATATTTTGACACGTTAAGAACGTGACAGGACGTGTTGGTTAACAAGTGGTCGTGTGTACTCAAACGTGACCCGGTAATTCGTTATTGCGACACGTTTACACGTGTTTTACCTGACGGTTCGAGTTATCAGAATTCTACTGTACATATATATTTTGGAACTTACAAAATTGCTTGAAATCCACCAGAAGTATGACTTGTTATAAATATTAACCGTATTTTTTTAAAAGTCGTATCAGAAAGAAAAAGCTTCAAGAGCCAATCTTGACAAGACACCTTTTGTGTGACTGGTTCGTCGTGCATGACAAATGAGCATATGAGCACGCTTTTCCAGAAAACGTCAGCGCCTCTGCATTACTTCATGGAGCAAGGTGTCAAAAAAAATAAAGCCAGAGACAACGCGCCAGCTGACATAGCGTGAGCCGTGCTGTACACGCTCATCCAGTCTTCTGCGAGGACAATTAGAGCAGTGTAGTTTCCCACCAAGCGCAACCCAGAATCTCGACATCCAAGTCGTTTTAAGCTTGGCCATTTCGCATTCCAAAGTGAGATCAACGTCACAAGCTTTCTTCTGATGTAATCTGCATGTAATGTTAATGTATGCAAGCTCGAATAAGACCAAGCAAAGTTAACGAATACAATACGTTTACGTTGTCTGTACGAATACGCGTAAACGGAGTTTTCGAAAACATTCATTTTGGAGGCCGTTTTCGCAAATATAAGTTCACTATTACCGTTTTAGTCGTTTTCGATAAAAACCGCATCATCACCCCAGTCAAGGCTCTCGACTACTTATTCTTACTGTATGTGTTGTAGTTCAATTTTATCCTTGATTCAATTTTTTTCTTTTGTTTTATATTCATTATCATATATTTACATATTAAAAGAACAAAGGAAAATAAAGATTGAACCAAGGATAAAATTGAACTACAACATATATGCCTATTTTTTTTTCCTTTTCGAGTAGTTACTGCTTAGTCACTAACGTTGCTGAAGTCCGCAGAAAGCTCTAGCTTAGACTACGAGCAGTCTCTGTTTCCGCTAGGGAATAGTCGAGAAAAAGCAAACAAGCAAGCGAGCGCGAGAATCGCCTGCCGCGTTGCGTGACGAGCGTGTCGAGCCGCGCAAAGCGGCCGGCGATTTTTGCACTCGCTCGCTTCTTTGCTTTTTCTCGACTATTCCTTAGCGGAAAGAGAGACTACTCGTAGTCTAACTCTGGCTGGTTGTGGCAGTTTCTAAAAACTCCTCATAAATTCAGCTTAACGTCATCTCCTATCAGAACAAACGGGGCCCAGTCAAACACGCTGTTAAAGTCCGCGGTTTCTCTCATCCACTTCCTGCATTGATGAACAGCTTGACTTGCACTCAGTTTGTCACGCACCAGATGCTTGTAGAAACGAATCATGAACTCTTTGGTAGATTTGTCATCCAGCACCCACAGGGACACCAAAACTGAACGTGCCCCAGATGCTAAGAAGGCGCGAGCGATTCCCACAACTCCTTCAGATTTCATGATCTCTCCACGGCCACTGTGACAACAGCTGAGTACAACCAGCTTTGCTCGGATGCCAACCTTTGCCACATCTTCCATGGTCAGCATGAAGTCTTCTTTCCGTGGAACTTGAGGAGAAATCCGGTTGGAAGAAAGAGCAATCTCTCCTCTTTCAGCATCACCATGGGCTGCAATGTGGATCAAACTCACCTCCTGAATCCTTCGGAGGACCTCAGCCTTTGTCGCCTGCCTTCCTACAGTAGCTGTCACACCCAACAAGTCGGCGATTTCCTGTGCTTCCTTTCTGGCCTCTGGCAATGATGTTAGCTTTGTCATGGGATGAACATCAGGATCGCCCACGATCAGTGCTCCAGTTGCTTTGTGATAGTCGTCCGGACTGGCCTGGATTAGTTGAAGTGCTGTTAGTGAAGGAATAAGACGAATGCGGTAGGTCTCGGACAGGAATTTTCCATCGGCATCTTTTAGCGCAGGAAAAGGCACCATCCACAGATCACCTTCGGGAACAAAGACGATATCAAGACGTTGAATGAGGTCAGCAACAGGAGCGAACAGCCTTCTGTATAACAGATGAAGCCCTGAGCCCCGTTCCTTTTTCCTGTCTTCACCGTGGCCATCTTCCTCCTCCACGCGCAGGCTAGTGACTTTACCTTGCAATTCAACAGCTGGTGACTGAGCTTTGTAATATGCGGACAATGAGCGATCTTCGCACTGACTGCGACGGCCGTCAAGCAAAGTTCTCAGAAGTTGTTTCCTTGACAAAGAGAGAAGATTTGCGATACCTTCCTCTCTTGATTCGCACTTTGATAGCCTAAAAAGTACTTTCCCATCTTCCTCGATAACCCAGAAATAAATGGTTTCATGAACAATAGCCATGAAGATGATCATGCTCTGACTTTGAATGGAAAGATGTTTTATCTCGGCCACATGTACATGAATTTCACCATAACTGTTGGACATCAAGTCAACAAGAGCTCTTGCTCGTCCTCGCTCTGCAGTGCATAATGCCTCAGCGACGTCACCTTGGATGATCAAAAGTTCGTATAATACCGTGTAACTGTGAAAGGTCAGGTTGTCCAGAGAAAGTTTGCATTCATCGCTGAGAAGCTTACGATCTCGTTCAATGCACACAATGCTTTCGTAAAGATATTCGCGTGCCTTCTCAAATTCTTTATCCTTGATGCTGCAAACGCCAAACAGGTAAAGAAGGTTGTATTCCATCCCTGTGACTCCACCTTCTCTGATGATGTGAAGAGTTTTCTTTAGATGCTTCTTTCCTTCGGTAAATTTTCCGAGCGCTATGTAAACAGATGCAAGAAGACATGAAGCTTGTGCTTCACCGCCTCTGGCTCCAATTTCTTTAAACATTTCAAGTGCATACTTGTGGTGTTCAAGAGATTCCATGTATTGGCCTTTCCCTCTGTACATGGCAGCAAGGACGAGGTTGTCTAATGCCAATTGCTGTTTATCACCAGTGTCTTTGGAAATTTCGAGTGCTTTTTTCACATACGTCTCTCCTTGACCAGATTGTGGGTCTAAAGCAAAGTAGGCCTCGCCAAGAGAAAGGTAAGCATTTGACTCTACTTTTCTATCTCCATTTCCTGCAGCTATTTTCAAAGCTCTCGTGCCAAAATTGATCGCTTGGGTAAAGTGGCCAACCATATTGTATATGCGGCCAAGAGCACTGCAGGATCTTCCCTCACCAAATCTGTCTCCGGCTTCCTGTAGAATTTCTAGAGCATTTTCATGGTGCTCTAAGGATTTGTTATACTGGCCAAGTTCGCCATAGCAAAGGCCAAGGCTGTAGTGGGCTCTTCCTTCCTGCCCTTTGTTTCCAAAGTTGGTCATAATTTCAAGTGTTTTTACAAAATGCTCGAGCGCCTCATCATATCGTCCGATTGCACCAAAAGTAGTTCCAATGTTATTGTAGCAGACGCCCTGCTGAGCTACATCTCCAAGTGTAGTCATCATTTCAAGTGCCTTGTTATGACAATAGAGAGCTTTTTCATATGCTCCAAACTCGTGATAAGTATTTCCTAGAACTTGAAATGATTCTGCTTCTGCTCTGTGATTTCCAGTGTCTCTGTGAATTCGCAAGGCCCTTTCAAGGTGACTTACTGCTTTGTCATATTGGGACAGTTCTTTGTAGGCGGAATCAAGGCAGTCAAGCGCTTCGACTTCTCCTTCCCTGTCTCCGATTTCCCTACTTATTCTTAACGCTTCATTCTGATATTCGATGGATTTATCCAGTTTTCTGAGTTTATAGTAAGCATAGCCAATGGCTACGCAAGCTCTCGCTTCTGCTAGCTTGTCCCCACTTCCTCTAGCAATTTCAAGCAATTTCCTTTGATAGAAAATGACATGCGCTTGACGATCAAGGGAACTGTATACAGCACTGATACCTTGATATGCTTGCACTTCTGCTGCTTTATTTCCCATTTCTTCGCTGATTTTTAAAACTTGATTGTAGTTTATCAGGGCTTCGTTAAAACTGTCTATTTTGTAAAATACACGTGCTAGGCGGAAGTGCAGTAGGCATAATTCCATCTTACGGATAAACAGATTTTCTTCTTTATTTTCGTTCAACAGAACTTGGGCTTCTTTGTAGAGATCAATGGCTTTTTGATAACGAATTGTCTTGAACAAAAAGTCTGCTACCACCACAGCAATATTGTACTTCGTAGCTTTATTCTTCATTGCAGAGGAAGTCTGCAATGTAAAGGAGAGCAACCGACACAAGGTTCAGCATTGGACCCATTTTTTTCCTTAAAACGGTCGGACTGTTCAAGTCGTTCAGATAGTGGAAAGCAGAGCGAGAAGCAGATGGCAATGATAGGAGGGAGGAAACAGGAAGGCGACGGGAGAGGGGGTCATGATTACTTTAGCCTTTCTCCCAAGACCGCTCTCGCTTTTTTAATGCTTGCTATTCTCAGTTGCGGCGGTTCCCACTACCTGAATGCCTGGAACAGGCTACCAAATTGTGGAACATAGCATTGGGTGCAACAGTTCTGAAGTAGAATGACAAAGGTGGAGACACGATGCAATTCTTTTTGAACACAATATACAATTCTTAGTGTGTCCAGACTCTAGCTGACCTGTTGTTGTCCCAAAAAGCCGGAAATAACACAAAATCTATCATGATCTTGATTATAAGTCAAGAGAATAAATCAAGCTCAATCTTAACTATGTTTTGTACCAAACACCAATTGAATTATTTATGGTTCAGCGTAAATTACGTTGAGGACAGAAGGAAATGTGGACGCGATATATCTCCACGACATCGAATAGTTTTGTTCCACTTTCATCCACTGCTGTGTGTAGATAACGCACGCAGTCTCTCCGCTCCGGGCTAATTTTCTTTTTACGCCACGTTGGATTCAAAATAAGTCTCTGCTACTTCTAAAGTTTACACTATCGAAATGATAGTTTCTCCAACTAGCCTGTTTATTAACGTGTATATAATAATAATAATAATAATAATAATAATAATAATAATAATAATAATAATAATAACTGTTTATTCACAATTTCAATCACGAAAAAGTGAAAAGGAGAAAAAAGGAGGAGATAAAGGATAAACCTTGCATTATGCCAAGACTTGTCGCTTTCTGATAATAATCAACCAAATATTTGTCTAAACATAATTTCCGGTTTATCATGTTTATTGCTGAAACAAAAAAGTAAAACAGTGCTTATTTTAATTTTTTTTTTTGACGCTTTATAAACCTGAAAACGTAATACGTTGTTCAAGGTAGTGAAAAACGAAATATCCGCCATCTTAAAGTGGGTGTAAAAAGAAATTTGGCCCGCTCCGGAAAAGTTGGGGGAAAGGAACAGGCTAGCGAGCGAGAAATTGCCTACACGCGCGTCACGTTCCACGCGGC
Source organism: Siderastrea radians (assembly GCA_964017195.1). Classification (NCBI taxonomy): domain Eukaryota; kingdom Metazoa; phylum Cnidaria; class Anthozoa; order Scleractinia; family Rhizangiidae; genus Siderastrea; species Siderastrea radians. Next base: position 41,495,506 of record OZ024888.1, read on the forward strand.
AGGCGATTTTCGCGCTCACTCGCGTGTTCTTTACGCCTGACTACCCCTCGGCAGAAGGAGAGACTGCACGTAGATTTTTTAGAAATCATTCGCCGGTTATGAGTCGCCCATCATTACTTGTCGGCGATCACAAAGCGGTGAAGGAGATCTACAGGGCCTTTGCTTCTTTATGATCGTTTATATGACGGGAAGTTTGTATTTCCTCGTGTAAAACTCGTTTCATCCATGAGTGAATCATCTTTCGCTGGCTATCAATAGCCTGCAATCACTCGTCTAAGATCACAGAATAATGATGGAAATTTCGTTATGGAATAGGTTTTGGACTAAGTGCTAAACATATCACCACCGTTTTGTAATTATAGGCGAGTCATGATCGGAGAATCATAGCTGGCGAATCCACTGAAACGTAATCAGATTTGACTGAGAACGGATACAAACGAAGTATTATCGTGTAACTGAGAGACATGGCAGCTTAAACAGGACGATTTTAAATATGATTAACTACTGTTGAAAATTGCTAACGCAACTGATTTCAAGAACCAGCGATTTCTGCCGCTCTCTATACCTAGAAACATTGCTTAAGCTTTACACTTCCGGCTTGTAATTAAAACCTTGCTTTTCAGACAAGACAATAGTAATAAATTCAAAATATGAAAATCATACAACACAAACCTTGAGTAATGACCTCTTTACCGGCTACTAGACTATTCCCTGTCATCTAATTCATCCATGTATTGGCCAAGTTCGATCGGTAATCATTGAGATTGGAACTGCGTCGCCATCTTGCATAGCTCGACGAGTCGACGAGGGAAAACTCTGGGGGTGGGAATGGGGGTCGGTGGGTCGAATGGTGTTTCTAGACTATGTAAGCTAATATGTGCGCGTATCCACTTCAAAATATTCTTGGGTGAATCAAAGGGAAAGAGGTGTTTTCCCGACTACTTATCTGGGTATCTGCACATTCACTAACAAATATACCCTGTAATTAACCATTGATGTTTATAAATAAAGTGTGTATTAAAAAAAAAAAGAAATCGCGAACACTTAACGTAAATACTGCAGGAGACAGTGCTCAAATGTTTGTGTACTTTGTTATGCTACTGTATGCTTTCTCAGTAAAATTGCTGTGTCTGTCACTGAACCCCCACGGATGGTTTCGGTGGAATATCTGTTCCAAAGGATTTATTCGGAAATTCGGATTTAATCGTTGTGAAAAAGTTTCAAAACATGAGAAAATATATATTGTTTCATTCCGTTTCAGCCGGGAAACCATGTCGTGTAGAGTGTGACATAAGGCCAGCTAGGATTTTTGCGAGGCCAGCAAACGCTCGAAAATGCAGAGGGGAAGAATGCGTTCCTTAAACGTTTCTCAGTGCAAGTTAAATGTTCAGTAGAGAATCCAAACATTTGAGGCTGAGATAGCTTTAAAAAACTACCTTTTAACGTCTCTTAAATGATATGAGAAAAACAAAAATAACTTTTAAAGTATTTTGCCTATTTTTCTAACTAATACAAGGCGAAAGCCGGAAGTGAGATATCCAAGTGTTTGCAGTACACACCACCAGAAACACATCTAAGTAATTTATATGTCTTGGCAATGGGTAAATGCCGGACTTTAAAAAGACAGGCTTTAAATAGGAAACTAAAACAGTGCAACAACTAGAGAATCGAAAGTGAGAGGAACATAATTTAACATGCAAATTACCTTTCACTGTTTATGTTTGTTGATTAAAAGATGAATGAATAATTCTTGAGATGTAATCAATTGCAGCTGATATAAGCTCTAGCCGCTGTAACCTTACATATTTGAAATTTGATTAACGGGACGGTCTGTATACTGGTATCAATCTTCAGACTACCGAAGAAAAAGAGAGTCTGTGTGTGTTAAATGAAGGACATGCAAATATATACAATGCCTTGCCCTTTGAAACTTGCAAATTTTCATAACCGATCGAGTCCCTTGACTAACTACAATAGAACAGCCATCTCTTTAGAACCTCTAACACATTTTCCATTTCACTTTCGAAAAAAATAAAATCAAGGAAAAAAAAAAAGAAAGAACGCATTCCTTGAAAAAGAAACATTAGCATTGGAGCTGGACTTTTTAAAACTGCAACTCAAAGTTAGTCCGAACCACTGAACCAGAAACTATCGCTTGAAGGTCTGTTTACATGCCATGCCTTAACATTACCTTACTTCTCACCGGAACCTTTTCTCGTTTTCGTTATGGGGAAAAGCACACGTACACTTAAGGAATGCGAGATTGCTTTTACCGTGGTTACGTTTCTGCTTAATAGTCATTGTCTTCACAAAGCCATTGATTTCTACAACGAAGCACAAATTTTGTTGAAACAAACACAGTTTAAAGACCCCAACATCTGCAAACTTTTATTATGTTTATTATATACCTGCCAAGCATGTACATTGCACAGCTTAGGAAGCTTAAGTGAAGAATTAGCTAAAGTACAAGGAAGCTTTGCAAGTGAGACGTAACAATCTCTCCGCGTATCAGTGAAATGTTCAGCGGCCTTGGAAAACAAGAGGAGGTCATTTTTTTATGAAAGTAAATTACTTGAAATTGCTAAAGGGACTGGGGACAAGCAAAGAGAAGTGAGAGCTTATGAAAATATTGGCCATGCCTACTTTGTTGTTAATTGTCACCACAAATCAATCGAATTTGAGAATGAAGCACTGAGAGTAAGCGGACAGCTCTTCACATCATTAGAGAAACTGGAGACAGATGGAGGGAACATGTTCATCTTTTCTCCTTAGGTGTTTTCTATGCCAAGGAAAGAGAAGTTGAGAAAGCACGTGCGTACCTTTTTGAGAGAATAAGTTGTATTGAGAATAACTGCCAACAACTTCTTGATGAACAGCAACTTCTCTTGACAGCCGGACCTTTCCTCCTTACACCGAATTAATTATTCTACTTTTGATCCAAGGTTACATTATGTATTGCACAGCGAGGACGAGCAAGAGCTCTTGTTGATTTGATGTCCAAGAACTATGGCATCGACGTGAGCCCCTGTTCGCATGAAATCCGTACTGCTGAGATACGGAATTTTTCCAGTCAGAGCACGATCATCTTCATGGCTGTCGTGCATGAAGCCATCTGCCTCTGGATTGTGCAGGAAAGAGGAAAAACCAGTTTTACGTTGTCAATATGTGAATTACAGGAGGAAAGTATCGACAGTCTATTCAAGTTCTCAAGAAAACAGTTATTGAGGTTTTTGCTGGATAGCCGGGGCGGGAAGTGCGAAGATCGCTCTCTTTCAGCATACTTAGAGTTCAGTCATCAACTGTTGAAAAAGATGGTGAAATTGCAAGGCAGCGACAGGGAAAAGAGGAAGATGACAAAAGTGAACAGGATCCAGAGAAACAAGAATCGCCGCTCCATATGCTGTACAAGAAGAGGATGTTCGCTCCTGATGCTACTCACATTCAACGCAAAGATATCATCATTGTCCCTGAAGGCGAAATGTGGATGGTGTCTTTCCCCGCGTTAAAAGGTGCAGATGGAAAATTCCTGTCCGAGACCTACCGCGCTCGTCTTATTCCTTCACTAACAGCACTAAAACTGATCCAGGCCAGTCCGGATGTCTATCACAAAACAACTGGAGCACTGTTTGTGGGCGATCCTGATGTTCATCCCATGACAAAGCTAACACCATTGCCAGAGGCCAGAAAGGAAGCACAGGAAATCATCGACTTGTTGGGTGTGACAGCTACTGTAGGAAGGCAGGCGACAAAGGCTGAGGTCCTGCGAAGGATTCAGGAGGTGAGTTTGATCCACATTGCAGCCCATGGTGATGCTGAAAGAGGAGAGATTGCTCTTTCTTTCAACCAGATTTCCCCTCAAGTTCCACGTAAAGAAGACTTCATGCTGACCATGAAGGATGTGACAAAGGTTGGGTGTCCGAGCCAAACTGGTTGTACTCAGCTGTTGTCACAGTGGCCGTGGAAAGATCATGAAGTCTGAAGGAGTTGTGGGAATCGCTCGCGCCTTCTTAGCATCTGGTGCTCGTTTAGTTTTGGTGTCCCTGTGGGTGCTGGATGACAAATCTACTAAAGAGTTCATGATTCGTTTCTACAAGCATCTGGTACGTGACAAACTGAGTGCAAGTCAAGCTGTTCATCAATGCAGGAAGTGGATGAGAGAGTCCCGGGATTTCAACAGTGTGGGTGACTGGGTCCCGTTTGTTCTGATAGGAGATGACGTTAAGCTGAATTTTTGAGGAACCGTGGATGTTTTTCTTTGTTTGGGAATAGCGTGGTAAGAAAAGAAGCTGACACTGAAGATTAAACTGCATCGAGGCGGAACACATCACTCGTTCCTCATTACAGTTGTGTGATTGGTGGCATGGCCTTTGAATGGATGTGAGGCTAGAGTTGACGTTGTTGTGATACAGGCCTTCCTACTTTTCACATGCACATCATGTTGTTCTCGTGTTTACAATTTTCTGATCATCACTATTTAAATGTGAAACGTACGAAGGTTTGCAACAAAGCGAAGTCATAGCTCTAACCTCGCTTCCACTCTTAAGGCCAGGCCACTTAGTACACATTTTTAACTTGGTGTAGTCCGAGGTAGCGGTTTGGCATAGGCATGGACTCATTTTGTTGTAAATGAAGAGAAGGTTCGCCTATATCACCAAATCCTCCCTCAGTTTAAAGAGACCTTAATATCCGTTACACTTCATTTGAAAAACAAAGTGCAGTTTGTCTTTTATGAAGCAAGCGCTCGGAAGATTTCCCTAAAGTTATGGTAAATGATTTTTAGCCAGTCAGAGCGCACGTATATAGTAGGTCGTTTATTTCCAGCACTAGAAGAATATTGTTATGTAACTTGTTGGTCTCTTGATCAATTGCTTGCTCCCATTGTCTGTTTCAAGGCCACGTGATAGCCACTAAATTCAACTGTATCCCCTGCGGGCAATAATTGCTGAATTATATCCCGTGCGGGATATAATGCCCGCTTGAAAATTTACTTCCGGTGAATCACAAAAGTGGCGGGATTTTTGGCCGCACGTCCTCGTTGATGACAAGCGGGAAAATAGAGAAGTTTGTGTTTGTGCCGAGTATTCTGTCGAGTATATACTCTCGATTCTTGATGTCGAGTATATTCTCTCGAGTTTTGATGTTTCTCTCGGCTTTGCCTCGGGAAACATCAAGACTCTCGGGAAGACAAAACTATTTCCCTCGGGAGCAGGCATCAGGTGTATATTGTAAATAGCCACGCTTTTGTGGGAATACTCTTTTGCGGCAGTTTGCCTCAAGTCCAGTGGCCATCGTATTGTCAAGATCCATGTGATGTTTACTCTGATGGACCTGCCTTGAAACTCAGTATTCTTTGGTGGCTGTGGTTCAAAGGCGTTGCTCAGTGGATTACCAAGGAAAATAAGAACACTGCTCAGGGCCTAGCTGTCACAAGGTCAGGATCCACGATTAGCCCTTTTAACTGAATAGTTCTGAGTTCTTTCAATTTCATTTTAAATTGACCTGTCTAGACACTAACTTTGCAGTGAAAACGCTTTCAAACAAGACAACCAAAGTTATCACAATTTAGTTTTAATTGGCCTATAAAACCGCCGGCAACCGGCGCCAGTCTGCTGATAACTATTATAGTTAATGACCTTGTTCCTTTTCAAACCAAAAGAAAGAAAACAAATAATATCAGTAACAAGACAAGAGGAGTAGCGGTGTTATTCATTTATTAGAGCAATTTTAATTAACCCATGAAACAATAACTAACAGTGTCCAATAGTCAAAAGTAAACAGAAGAAACAATGGAATAAGAGTGTAATAGTGCCTTTTTTAGTATCTACTTCACGGGTTATGCAAAATCACTCCATTATTATTTTTTCGTTTGTTTCCGGATTCTTGCTTAAGGACGTTCGCGCTAATTGTTTCTGCGCATCCCTACTGCGCACGCAATTCACTGCCACGTCATGCATTGAGCGCGCGCGCTGTTGAAGAAATGTGGAGATATATAGGGCCAGTGGGCACTTTAGTATCTATGCACGGGTTTAACTCTCTTAAATGTTCGGTGACCCAATATTTTATTTTGATAGATCACTTTCTCTGTCAATTATCTACGTTTTGAGAAAAATTAAAGAAAATCTGTATTGACCTGTCTAGACACTAACTTTGCAGTGAAAACGCTTTCAAACAAGACAACCAAAGTTATCACAATTTAGTTTTAATTGGCCTATAAAACCGCCGGCAACCGGCGCCAGTCTGCTGATAACTATTATAGTTAATGACCTTGTTCCTTTTCAAACCAAAAGAAAGAAAACAAATAATATCAGTAACAAGACAAGAGGAGTAGCGGTGTTATTCATTTATTAGAGCAATTTTAATTAACCCATGAAACAATAACTAACAGTGTCCAATAGTCAAAAGTAAACAGAAGAAACAATGGAATAAGAGTGTAATAGTGCCTTTTTTAGTATCTACTTCACGGGTTATGCAAAATCACTCCATTATTATTTTTTCGTTTGTTTCCGGATTCTTGCTTAAGGACGTTCGCGCTAATTGTTTCTGCGCATCCCTACTGCGCACGCAATTCACTGCCACGTCATGCATTGAGCGCGCGCGCTGTTGAAGAAATGTGGAGATATATAGGGCCAGTGGGCACTTTAGTATCTATGCACGGGTTTAACTCTCTTAAATGTTCGGTGACCCAATATTTTATTTTGATAGATCACTTTCTCTGTCAATTATCTACGTTTTGAGAAAAATTAAAGAAAATCTGTATTGTGGAAGTTTGATTTTTTTCAACTTTTCTGCCCTTGCATCATCGAATTATGCTATTATTGTAGCTGCACGGTGTTCGCAAAAGTCCATCTTAGAGGACGAGTTTAACTAAAAGGATGACACCAACTCACATTGTTTACTTGACGGACCCACTTAAATAAAATTTGACTAAGAAAGTGGGTCTACAGCGAATCATTTTAAATATTTTTCAACTAACAAGCACTGAGGCCATGTCGAGTTGCGAGGGCCGATTTGTCAAAATTGGGGTAGTTTTCCACGCGCTTTATTTTGAAAACGAAGTCGGTGACCCCCCAATTTTTTTGCATTTCTGACATAGGTAACTCATTATCTGACTGTAGGCAAAGTATGAAAAAAATCTGTATTGTAGAAGTTTTTCGCGCGAACGTCCTTAACAGGTCCAACATATTTATTAGTGTACTGACACTTTCAGTACTCTGTCAAGTATGATCATCAGGGTGACAGTAATGCTGAAATAAACTGCTATTGGTGACAATGACAGTGATCGGGAAAACAACTCTTCTGGAGATAGTAGATTTTTGTTTCATCTTCAAGGAATAGTTTTTCACGTACAATATATTTTTTTTCGCGAATCAGTCATGCCAGGATCTTGGAAATTTTTTGGGCCTTTCAAAAACACGCGAACCATGAATTTCAAAACACAACAAACGATTGCATTGTTTACTATGGTTGACTCGTCCCCAGTCGTTTCACTTACTCGCGCCTTTCCTCCACGGCGAGTCTCCTCCCCGCGAGAGCGCTGAATAACGTCTGCGCATGTGCAAATTTGAAAAGACGAATGCAGCCTCTGGGAACGAGATTGCGTTCAACAGCGTAAGATTCAATCTCGTCCCCAGAGCCCGCGCGCATTTACGGTCAGCATCCTTGGTGCTGACCAAAAGGAATGCAGCCTCTGGGAACGAGATTGCGTAAGATTCGGCGCGAAATGTGATGAGTGGTTCTTTGTAGCGAGTGTGTCTTGTGGGAGAAAATGTCTTTTATTTTCCGGCAGAAACGCGTTCATTTCCCAATCTTTGTTCGTAACAGAGTCACAAGGACGCTTCGCAATTGATAAGTCCATTTTTTCACCAAGAAATGTTAGAAAATGCGACAGAAAGACGACATGTTTGGAACTACGTACATGTACCTCGTGTCACTGTGAGCGTATTCAACCGTCATCAAGTTGCTTCGCTTATCTGCTTTTCTCCTAAGAGAAATGAAGTTTTATTGATGGAAATGGTGGAAATAAAAGCAGTGAGAAGTTGTAGAAAATGCCAGTAAAGGTGAGTGGAAATTTTACTTCAAATGATTACACTGTAAAACAAAATTATTACTTTCAATGAACATATAAGCTTAACCATTTAGCTTTACTTTAAGTCTTGTTTTATGTTTGCTGCCCACGTTACAGCTGTAACAGTTCCCGAAAAAGTATTTGTTTTGAAACCTGTACTGCTTTTTCGAGAAAAAACATCGATTATGTAACTGAAGGGGGAAGTTCAATGGAAAGATTCTTCTGTACTCAATCATTGTACAGTGTATTGTAGCTACATGTAGAAGCTTATTTCCTACTCCGACAGTCGTGGGTCATTTACAGGATGTAATTCAATGCTTTCACTATTTTTGTAGCCCTAGTGCTGTCAATTTTCAGTGCAAGACTGGAGTTACATGTGCAAGTAAACTGTTTTTGAAAAAAGTTAAAATGTAACAGATGTTACTGTTCCCAGGTTATGAGGGATGCTATTGACGGCCTTAAACCAGGATAGTAATTCCCATGCTGCATCGGCTGGGGCCATGGCTAAAAATGCCCCACTGGTTCCATGGAAATGGCTGTCAAAAAGAGTTATTCCCTGCTGTGTCGGAATAAAGGCCACTGTTTTGTCATTGATTACATAGATGCAAGCTGTTTTGCTGATATTACGAGCATGATCAAAGTAATGTGGCAGGGATGCTGATGGTATTGGCTCTTTGATTATGCTGGCAGGAAATTCTGCAGAGATGTTGATGCATCCAAGAGCTCTGCTTTGCTCCATTTTCAAGGCAGCTTCACGAACACCATAGAGCTGTCCAGCATTGCTTGCACACTTGTCATAAAACTGCTGGCCAATCATCATTGCTGCAAGAACTCTATACATCCATGTGTTGCTCAGTGCCTGGCTGCTGCTGAGAGATTCAGGTGAGCTATAATAGAGTTTGCTGTATGTTAAGGCAATAAAAGTGCATGCGTTACTTCCTAATCTTCCATTTAATGTGGACTGCGAATATTGTGCTGGGAAGTGCCAGCTTGTAATTCGGTGAGACTTGATAGGATTGATAGATAACTGCTGAACAATGGAGTGTGTTTGGACGGTTGAGGACTGTGACTGGGTGTGAGCATAGGAGGATTGTACATTGGGGTGTCTTGGTTGATCAATGTTTCCAATAGCTGCAAGAATGCCGTCTACTTTTTGTCCCCAAACTGGTGAGGTGTAGTATTGTTGTGCACTGCTATCATTTGGCTCATTGTTGGTTACACTTTCTGCGTCATTGTCTGTTTCGGAGTCACTAGAGTCACTGTCCGATTCTACACTGCCATTTTTTAACAAACTCTCATTGAACTGATGGATTTTATTCTCTATCAATTGCTTTAATGGTTCTTTGCATATACTGCAACAGTAGTCTCTTGGTAAACATGATTCATGAAATGTGTGATAGCATGCAAGGCGAACAAAATCACCACCCTGGATACAGTTGTTGCAGGTGGACAGGTCACAGCAAACTTGTGGATTTGGTTCCTTGCCCAAGCTTTTACTTAGGTTGTACGACAGGGGCAGACAATTCAGCGTCAATACCGTAGGTTGGGAATTTGTACTTTGGCCAGCTTTTCGGCTTGCCATTACTGTAACATTCACTTGGGATGTAGAAGGAATAATAAAGGTTCTCCATTAAAGACTTAAGGACACTTGATATGTTTTCTTTATCACAATTCAAGGCTTGCTTTAAGCAAAATTTTGTGTACATTTATGAAGTCCAGTTTGAGAAATTCTTTTCATTGAACTACATAATTTCACAGTGGATGTTATTAAAATTTTATTCAATTTGTTGTATTCTTTCATGCCTTTTTTCAGAAATACTTACTACATGAGCTCTCCCAGTGTTTTTGGCTATTTCAGAAAACATTTGCAGGATAAATTCTGCTGATTTTCCAGCAATCAACCAGAAGTCAAATCTTGATTCTCCCCGTGTATATCCTGGTACAAATGCACCCCAAAAGCTGGCCAGAAATCCAGATGATGCAACAGTCTTTGCTACTTTCTCTATGGTTGCAGCATCATCGTGGCTTTGAGTATGGGCTCGCAAGAGAGAATGCCATATCTCAATCTTTTTTTCAACAAATAAATACAACCAGTGTTGTTTGCATTTCCAGTAGTCAGGAAGAAAGTTCTTCTGGTAATCACAGTCGCTCAGGAAAGATATTGTTGATTTGTCATAATGTCTCCTGCGCCAAATGTTAAATAGTATTGCCATCTGTGACATCACAGACATATAGAATTCCAAATCTCCCGTTCTGAATATTTGGTACTGGAAGTATACCAACGGTATCACATCTTCCAACAGGTAGAGTGTGGAAACAAACTCGTGGCTCTTGCAGAGGGTGAACTTTTTCAAGACTTTGTCACGCACCATTATCCAACCAAGTAAAGCTGCAGTTACACAGAGTGATGATTGGTATGGCCGTGGCTTCTTTTGCAATGTTCCACCAAATAAGTGTGAAAACAATTTATCAAAAAAGTGCTTAAATATGATTACAGTATCTTCCACGGCATTCAAGGCTACATGAAACTGACCTTGCTCTGGTATTAGTGAGGTATACTTGCCACTGCAGTTGTTAGCTATAAGTTTCTTTGGGTAATACCAGCCAGGCCAGTCTGCAGGGAAGGGAAGGAGATTTTGCTTTAGATACTCTTTAATGTCAGGATACTTTGACATCACATGGTCTAAAGACTCCTTGTAATTCTGAAGGCTTTTTAAATCTTGCTCGCACTCATCTAAAAGCTGACAGGATTGTAGGCTTTCGATGTCTCCATCATCTGGGTGATTGTATACCCTAGGAAACATTCAATTAAACAATATTTAATTAATTCCATGCATTTTAATTAAGATTTATTTTATTATTAAATACATATTATACTGTATTTCTTGTGTTCATTGTCGTGGTACATGTAACCTAAAATAAAATTATTTGATTCACATACATCACCATGTTACTTCTAAGTGGGCCACTTACCTAAAATTCTGCACCAATTTATTGAAATTTCCAGGATTCAGATTTTTCATTTGAGTGGGAAGCTGATCAAGGAAGTGATTTTTCATGTCTTTCAGCCCTCTTTCTATGTTTGCCATCACTACAGTACTGTCTGCTCCACCAAGGCACATCTTTTCTTCCCCCCTGATAGTAACTATGACTTGTCGATGCGGGCTGACATTGGTTCTTTTTATTGCAGGAATGCTTGGATGAACGTCTACCATAGAGGAGGCCATATGTGCTATCTTGGTTTTCTGTAAGTCAGTCGGAACCTTTTTTGTGTGGATGTTGTGGTAGTCATCAAGAAAGTTAATCATGAAGCAGCCAAGCTGTGGAAAAATTTTGTTTGAAATCATATTAATAGATTTACAAAATTTATTATTTTCTAAATTTTAAAAAATACTGAAATCCATCATTGTAATGGTATGTACTTGTATGTGTACAAGTTAATGCAAGTACATGTACAATTTCTAGATTTTTCTTCTCCTTGATATATTAGACTAACTTTCCATAAGTGCCTGGTAGCATTGTACAATACATTTATACTGTGTAACTATGTACGTACAGCAAGAACTTGTTGCAGTTGTTCAGTAACATGGTGAGTGTGGTTTTTGGCCATGCCTTTCTTGATATTTTGGACTGTTCTCGGGTTCACTGAAAACCCTAGAACTGGCCCAGATGATAATCCCTGCAACGACAGCCCACCAAGCGATGAATATAGACCGCTGTCCTTTTGCAGCTGGCATGTCTTTTGTGACCTGCAATATTATTTAAAATAATTGAGTTAATAGTAAAAATTATTAGAATTGCACATCTTTTATATAAGTAACCCATATATCAGCATGTTTTTAAATACAGAGAATAACAACTATGCATCCGTTCAGCAATGCCCCAAAGTACTGTAAGTTTTAAGCAACTGTACATACCTGAAGTATGAAAGAATGTGTAAAAGTGCTACTGTTCTTTGCTTTTGCAGTGACTCCCTCTCAGGTGATACCCTGTTGTCCTCCCTTGTGATCGAACTAAGTAAAAGGTCAAACAGCCCAGGTGCATTCTTGTCACAAAAGCCCCTCATCACAGCTGGGTTGTATAGTGGCACTTCTGGATTGCTCTCATAGTACTGGAACATAGCAGTCTGGAACTGACTAACCAGTTGGTCGAAGGTAAGGTCTGCTAAATACAATGTACAGCTGTATATGGTTACTAAAAAAAAAGCTTTTTCTACTACAGTCAAAGTGCCAGACATTTGTATTGCTTTGAATAAACACTCCTAGTTTAAATGCAATTTTTAAATTTAATGAAAGGCCAATATTGAATTTTTTTGCACTGGGAGTTTATGCAAAGGGGAGTTTGTTCAGGCAGTTATTTGAAGAATGTTGCAAAATTCCTGTTTGTCTTACATCCTGCCTTTAAGCATTTTTTATTGAATGCCAGTGCTTAAAGCATTTCCATTTGTAATAAATACATGGTAAAAACTGGAAAAGTATAATATCATGGAAATTGTAAATACTTGGAGGCTAGTTTACCTGAAGATGTTTCCTTATTTTGCAGGGTTGTTGCAGGCTGACTGGTGGAGTTCTGTGATGCAACAGTGTCCTAAGAAGATTTACACTAAGAAAATTATTCTTATGTCCTTAAAATAACTTGTTTTTTTTTAGTGAAAGTGTCCGCTTTGACACCAGTGTTTTTACACTGATGGGGCTATCCTTTGTAAATAATATTATTAATATATAAAAGAAATGAAATTCTAAAAAATGGCTCCTATCATTATACCTGATTATTGGCAGACGATTGTGTTATGATGGTTTTGTTGGAGCTGGAAGAGGCAGAGGTTTTAGCTTGTCTCTGCAATGAAAGTACAGTAACAGATAATCGTGATATAATGTTAATTTGGTTCCAGAGGTTTCTTTTTTAAATTAGGTAGAAAAATACAATCTAAATAATTTTTTGTCAGGCCAGAAACAATACAAAACAAAAAAATTTGTGGTCCCAGTTACCTATCGTAGCTTTTTTCCTTTTGTTTGTTTGTTTGTTTGTTTCTTGTTGTATGGCTTAATTTTGAAAATAGTGGTTTGGTTTATCAGCTTTGTTTTTGTTTTGTAATGCTTTATAATGTTGAAACCAAAGGTGTCAGTGATAATGATTTGATAGTTGTGTGTTAACTGTATATCAGTTACCAATTTCAATCATTATTTCATTCTTTCCGGGTGCTCTTTCAAAAATTTGCACGTATATTCTATCAATTGAAATAAAATGTAGACAAAGAAAAAATATCACAAGAGGAGAAATATAATCTGGCTCGTTAGAAAATACATCGTCTGAAACCATCGCGCACGTGTTGCACCAGCGGGTTCCGGGCCGGTAATTCGGGACATTTGCCCCCACGCGATCAAACGAGCGGTAAAACCTCGCTGGAATTTTCCTTTTGGACAATTCACTTGTGTGTTCCAACAGCGGAGATGCACAGTAACCATTTGCCTCTGAGTGGCTCTCATCCAGTGTCGAGTGCAGGCCCAACAATTTAAATTTCCATTTACGTATCGAGCAATGGCCTCGTCAAATTGCCTCAGAGGACCGTGGCAACCTTCTCCAGCTCGTGTTTTTTTCAGAAACCAGCAAATTCGATCGTCAGGCTGGGCGTTTACGTCCACGAGCGTCAAAAGGCACGTAGTCCACAGCAGTAAAGCGTACCATTCCATACCCGATAGCTCTGGCGATAAATTTCTCGTTTTCGCTCCGTATTTTCACTCCTTGTACAAACTTAAAACCCCAGTGTACAAAAAGACTTGTGATGGGTCATTAACGAAGAAGGTAGTTTAAAATTTTCAAGCTACTGTTTTTTGTTAAATTCTTCTTTTTTACGAAAAACCGGGGTCTACTAGCAAAATTTTGAATACGCCGCCACTTTCATAGGGTTTGTTGTTATACCCAGTCGGCGCGCGCCATGATGTGTCGCACATGCGCAGACGTTATTCAGCGCTGTCCCTCCCCGCTCGTCTCCTACTGGGGATGAGCGAGTAAGAGAGACGGCTGGGGACGAGTCAGTTACTACGATACATAATTCATGTCAGAGTTATCAAACCTACAGTCTCCTGTAATGTCCTTTAGTTATGTATCTGGATGGTGGGGAGACTAAGACAGGAGACAATATGTTTGGCAGTACCCAGAAGTCAATTATATGCCGTTTGCTGCCGTTAATCAGTGATAATTACGAAGAAATATGTCGGGACGACAAAAGCAAAAAACTGGGCCCAAATTGATCAATCGCAGCACACGAACGGGACCTATTGAACCCATTTCCCGCTACGATTATTAAACGATTACTGTAACAAATCGTTCATTGAGTCTTGAACTTTTGAGTTCGCGTTTTATTGAAGACGCAGTAATACTTGATAATTGAACATTAAAAATTTATGCACTAGAGAATTTTTGACAAACTATGTACAGTACTATCAAGTCTTACAAGGAATCGACATGTCGATAATCACGACTGGATGAGGAGGAGGATGACAATGGTGGTAATAGTGGAAAGGTGGGGGTGACAACAACGATGATAATGATATATGGTACGGGCCAGCGTCAGAATAGACCAAAATGCTGATGACAATTGCAAAAGAATGACGACGACGGCGACCGTTACGGTGATGATGATGATGATGATGATGATGATGGTGATGGTGATGATGATGATGATGTTGTTGATGAGAACAATCATGAGGGTAATTAAGATGACGTACATTATGTTAATAAATAAAGCAAACTGTATTGTGGTAACTGCCTAGCTTATGAAAATGAAAACAAACTTGGCTAGCAAGCATACCTTATTAAAAAGTTTAGATTAATTTAAAAACTTTCGATGTCGATAATATTCGCTTAAGATGAAGATGACTTAATTACTCGAAAACGTTTGGTTTTTTCCTTTTAACTTTTTAGCCTTGTGAATAGTATTTGAATTTAACTTGCGTTCAATTAAACCTTTCAGTTCCAAACTCAAGTACTAATTCTCCTTACTGATTTGTACGCTCCTTCTAAACCGAGTTTTGCTAAATCAAGAAAGGATCCCTCGATATTATGAGGAGAATTGGGCGGTAATCACGGTTTTGCATTAAAAAATTTGATGCTTTCACTCACGGAGTCAAACCTGGTTCCTGTGATGATGTTCTAACTTTTGATTCTGTTCATTTAATGGAAGTGTGTCCACGTAAATGAAAGGCATTGAGCAGTACTTTCCTGTAGTAGTTTATTATGTTGTACAGGGTGGTTCTACTTTTTAAGTCTGTGGATAAAATCCTAAAGTGTGACCACTGAAATGAAGGCGGCTAAGCAGTTCTTTCTTAGGTTGCTGTTTGTTCTTTGATATTTTACAAATGGATCTAAGACACTCAGGAAAACAAGGCTGAACTGCGACAGAAAATCTCATGCAGTCAAGTGCCATTTCTGTTTTTGCACCTCTGAACATGTTACTATATAGATATATTACAGCTTCAAAACAGCATATATTCTTTCGCGATTGCGATTAAGCTGGAGTAGAAATTTATATATTTTTTTCTGTTTCAAACCGCTTAAACAGGCGTAAACGTGCTACACTGGCGTGATGCAGTGAGAAACCGAAGCAACTGATGACCGCGTAAGTTTACACTGTACCATAGGTTAACCAGCAGAACCAGACAAAAGATCGTTCCACTCGTGTCCATTTGAACGCTGAATCCATACATGAAATGATCATTGATCGTCATATAGTCCTGAGTGCACGAAAAAATCGTTTCAATGTAGCGTGCACACTGAGCATTGATCAGCCCAGGAAGGCATGGATCATCTTTCCAGTGTAACTGAGGTCTTTTAGCATGCTGCAAGAGAAAAGATTAACCAACTTTTTTTATACATCAGAGGACTAAATACTTTGTTCAATAGGGTGGTTGAACTCAACTGAAGTTTATGTCAAACAAATAATCTTCTAAAATTGTAAAAAAAAAGGGGGGGGAGGGTAAGCGTCTGAAAATACATGAATTCACTAGGAGGTGAATAAAGAAGGAGAGGGGAAAGAAGTACGTACAAGGTATAAAATATTGTTCTGAGCGGTTTTCAATCGAGTGTCGTAAAACCAAACCTAAACACTGGCCAACCACAACACAGACTAACAGTACACCAAGCCAGTCAGGCTAAGCGCAGGAAAACACGTGTGAACTAGTCACTATTGGTTTTGGTTTCAGTTCTGATTGGCTGAGAAAGTAACGCGAGTTTTTCTGACCCACCACAGAACGAAGTAAGGCAAAACTAAAGCAAACGCCAGTTACCTTCGACACTCAAACCGCTCTACGCACATCTGTACAGGTTTTGTCGTAGATTGTACCCCTGTGAAGGTTGTTGGCTTATTAGCAACATGAGCAGAAATGCTACGTTTGGCATCGGGGTCGCCGCTGAATGCTGCGAACTCAAGCGATATAAACCAGGGTATAAACTTCGACGTCGATCTTGTTCGCTGGAGTCGATCAACTCTCGGTTCCGTACGCAGTTCACATCATGACAGCTCTTCGCACTGATTGGTTCTGATTTTTCTTTTTCTTACACATTTCAAGTTATGGTTGGCAACTTTTCCGTTTACAAAGTGTTTCTGCTTCGCAGCAGGACACAAAAACTCAGACAGCACCCCCTGGCCTCACAGATGAAAAAACAGACAGCAATCGATGTTGATCTTTAAGGCTCCAACATTAGCCTACGACGTCATTGACGTGACGTCATCGATTAAAAAGCATAACGGCCTGGCTAACCTAGAAAACATTGTTGCGGAAGTCATGTTCCTTGGGTGGCTAAAACTGGGAAACACACGTTTCGGAAGCAAAATTTGCGTCTGTGAAGCAAAAATGTTTTTGACTTGACTCAGAAACATTTCCTTGCTTCCAAGACGCAAAATTTGCGTCCGCAACATATGTTTCTCGCGCGGCTAAACTGGGAAACATTTGCGTCTGCAGCAATGTTTCCGCAACAATGTTTTCTAGCTTAGACAGGCCCCAAGAAAAACTAACTATATTGTCCTCCACATCCTTCGTCCCTATGCCGCATAGATTCCTAGAAACAGAATTGCTACCCATCAACCAGTCTGTCCGTTTTCCTTGTGCTTTGTGTCTACATTTATACTATAATCAGTTACACTATTTTTAAAAATACTATTAAAATACGTATGCTTTAGTCGCCATTGAAAACCAGGCTTAAAATCACATGGTTGACCATCAACGGTACCGGTATAAATTAAAAATAAATTATTCATCTCACCTTACTATGTGATGCGTGAAGGGGTCAGGTCCACACACACAAATCAACAACTCGCGTTCGTGACCAGCACTAGGGGGAGGGGGTAAAACTTCTAATAACATTTCTAAGGTGACACGACCTTCATAGCCTTCCCACTCGGGGGTAGGTTGGGACACAGTATAGAACACTTGAAATCTGCAAGCAAACAAAACCATCTAGTGAGTAATTGTGGAAGATGGATCCACCCTAAATCAAGCTATTTGAGCTGAACACGATAAAAAATAGTATAATCAACCACATAATATCTTTTTTACCATATTAAAAAACAAAAACTGAATGTTGACGTGTTCCCGTGCGGGGGTTCAAATATCAGGAAAAGCGTCTTACCTCTGACTAGCACTTTCCGCTAGCTCGTCTAACTGCTGTTTCCATAGGATGTCTTTTTCCTGATTATTTGCAAATAAAAGCTTCACAGACCTACCAACCAGATAAAAGAAAAAAAAACTTGCGGTGAGCTTCAGTGTTTTAGCATTTAAAAATGGCCATTAATTGCGAAGAAAACTTGACCCTCCGTGCTTTCCGACAATTTGAGCTCCCAAGCTAAAAAGGCTCACAGTGATACTTTAAAAAGAAGTTGAACCTCCTATTATGGGTTATGGAGGTGTAATGGTAAAGTGGAGAAGCAATCAAACTTTTGATCCACAGAACAATGGTTCAAAACCTGCCCTCTTCCTCTGAGTTTACAACACAACTTTTCTCTCTCCACCTGGTTGTACAAATCAGTACGGGCGAATTGCACGGGAAACCTGTTCAAATGGTGGGATAACCCCAAGACAGCCTTGCATCACACCCACAAGGGAGTAGTATTACTACTTGTTTTGTCCTGCTACAGAAATCGGGGTTATATGTATGCAGTGTTCACAGCGGTCAAACGCAGAAAGCTACGTCACTTCCGGTCTTTCAGAGCCTGGAAGTCTGAATCAGTTCAAACTTTTACGATGGCGAAGATCGTACGAAAGTGACATTTTAACCTGTCCCGGCAAACCGACTTTCACGCCGGCAAACCTTGCGCATGACAGTTACTTCGTTTTGAACGTATACTCGACGTTAAAAGCTACAGTTTTCAGAAACGGCGTTAAGTTTTGTGGTTAGTGAAACATTCGACATTTTTCTGTATTTTCCTTTGGAAAATTATGGCGGGAACAACGCACGCGTCGTGCGTTTGACCGCTGTAAATATGCAATGGCACCAACACTGGTCCGCTGGATACTGCTACTGGAAGCCGCCATTAAGCCCGCGTGTAATTCTTTCAGAAAATCGTGCTTATGGAACTCACATTCTTTACTGAAATATACCTCTTCTGTACTGACAAATGACGCCTTTCAAAAGGAAAAAACTTCCTTGGAGTGTAGCAAAGTCATCTGGTTTCTGTCATCTGGTTTCAGTTGTTTCAGAGGGAAGTAAGAAATCTATTTTAGTTACTCACTTTTCAGCTGATGAATTCTCCAGTACTGTTTGCCGAATAAGTCTGACCATCGGCGTGAACCCTGTTTGACAAAATTCGTAAATAATTTTTAGAACCCAACCGCATTTTCTCAATTGTCCTTCCAGCTGCACATGACCACATTTATAAATGATCTGTTTAGAGAGGAACAATCAATAAAGCTATTGCTATTGGGCTATTACGGGTATGCACAATGACAGCCTGGCTGACTGACTGTGTCTTTCTACCTGTCTGTCGGTCTGTCTATCTGGGTGACTGACGGACAGACTGACTGACAGGTTGACCGAAGGAAGGACGGAAGGAAGGAAGGAAGGAAGGAAGGAGGGAAGAAAGGAAGGAAGGAAGGAAGGAAGGAAGGAAGGAAGGAAGGAAGGAGGGAAGGAGGAGGGGGATTGAGGGAGGGAGGGAAGGAAGGAAGGAAGGAGGAGGGGGATTGAGGGAGGGAGGGAAGGAAGGAAGGAAGGAAGGAAGGAAGGAAGGAAGGAAGGAGGGAGGGAGGGATTGAAGAAGAGGAAGGAAGGAAGGAATGAAGGAAGGAAGGAAGGAGGGGGATTGAGGGAGGGAGGGAAGGAAGGAAGGAAGGAAGGAAGGAAGCAAGGAAGGAGGGAGGGATTGAAGAAGAGGAAGGAAGGAAGGAAGGAAGGAAGGAAGGAAGGAAGCAAGGAAGGAGGGAGGGATTGAAGAAGAGGAAGGAAGGAAGGAAGGAAGGAACGAAGGAAGGAAGGAAGGAAAGAAGGAAGGAAGGAAGGAAGGAAGGAAGGAGGGGGATTGAGGGAGGGAGGGAAGGAAGGAAGTAAGGAAGGAAGGAGGGGGATTGAAGGAGGGAGGGAAGGAAAGAAGGAAGGAAGGAAGGAAGGAAGCAACGAAGCAAGGAAGGAGGGAGGGATTGAAGAAGAGGAAGGAAGGAAGGAAGGAAGGAGGTGGATTGAGGGAGGGAAGGAAGGAAGGAAGGAAGGAAGGAAGGAAGGAAGCAAGGAAGGAGGGAGGGATTGAAGAAGAGGAAGGAAGGAAGGAAGGAAGGAAGGAGGAGGATTGAGGGAGGGAGGGAAGGAAGGAAGGAAGGAAGGAAGGAAGGAAGGAAGGAAGGAAGGAAGGAAGGGAGGGAGGGAGGGAGGAAGGAAGGAGGGAAGGAAGGAAGGAAGGACCGACTGAATCAGTACTGACTGACTGACTGATGGATCAAATGACTGCTCTGCTGTATGATAACACACCTGTCCCTCCAGCAATAAGAACTATTTCCTTTGCTTCACTAAGTCTGGATTCTTGAAAATCTCCAGAATAATCAGTTACTTGAAGGCTATCACCTGTGAAAGATTCAAACACTTATTACATCTCGTCTGCCTGAGTAAACTATCAACCACAGTTTGTAACTGCAAGTCTGTATTAGGATATCTTGTTCAAGAATTAAATCAATGTAAAACGAATTCTTTGCGAGTTTTTGATTTTTCGAAATGAGTCAGTTGTCTAAGATCTCAGAAAAGGATCTCTTGCGAATAGAAAATCTACGGGAACAATCAGATGAAGCTCGTGGCCTGTTCCAGGCGTTCAGATAGTTTTCTCCCGCACTTTCGCTCGCTATATTTTTCGCTCGCGCTCCACTATCTGAACGCCTGGAACAGGCTAGGAACTTGTACTCAACTCACCGGCTACTAAAGAAGTTAAGGTTGGTGTTAGTGTTCCGTCAGGGTAGATTTTAATCATTAAATAAAAGCGCTTGCCATCATGTTCTCTTTCAGTTGGACTCACTTGCAGGGAGGGTAGAACTACTGTGTATGGTCGGGTGATCTGCATGCCTAGAAACGAGACACAGATGAATAGATAAGGTTACGTTTCACTCGGATGACAGGCAGAAGACACGGCAGGCAGGGGCTTAGACTTGCGTTAAGTCGCTTGTTTTTTGGGCGGGTGGGGAAGTGGGGGGCGCAAACGCGAGGTTTAGACAATCGCAAAACAGGCGCACGGAAAACTTGCGTGCGTTGCGTGCGATGCGATCATACCGCAGAACCAGCTGCCGTTTTGATTCACGCTTATGGACCACGCGCGCGTACTCCGTAATCAGAACGAGCGACTTGCTGCGCAAGACTAGCAGAGGCTGAGTTATCTTTCTTCAGTATTACTTTGAAAAGCTAAAAGACATATTGAAATCAACGGAAACCTAAAAATAAAATCACTCTATTAGTTTTCAAAAACGTAAAAATACGTGTGTGTTGCTACGGATTGCTAAGATGGAAATGGGTTGCAACTTGAGGAAATTTGGCCACAAATGTATTTTATTAAGTTCTTCCCTTGTGCCTTGGAAAAATGTCCAAAAATTTATTATGGTTCGTTCTTCCTTCGAGAAAATCACGTGATATTTTCCCCTAGATGTGCTATGAGCATTTCGATACTTAGTTTTAACTTCACCAGTTCTGACCCAGAAACGAAAAAGCAACTAGAAGCACTACTACTCCCCCTGAACGGGATGCTAGTCCATTGCAGGGTTACCCCCAACTTTTCTGTTAGGATTCCCTGACAGCTTGCCGGTACCCATTTATACACCTGGCCCCAGTTGTTCAAAAGGTGGATAGCGCTATCCACTGGATAAATCGCTATCCAGTCGACAAGTATTAGGGAAACCAATTGGGTTATCCACTGGATAGAGATTAATCCAGTGAATAGTGCTATCCAACTTTTCAACAACTGGGACCTGGGTGGAGAAAGACAAGGCAGAGTTAAGTGTCACGTGGTCTAACATACCTTCGACATTCCTGTTCATGTGTATATGGTGTCCTATAGGAACTCTCATGATTACACCCTCAGGGAGCTCGCAGCAGAATAACTTACAGTTATGGGTCACTGGCTCAACTGATACCACTCTGCAATCCCATAATCTGGATTCTGTTAATTAAAAAACATCACGGTTTAGAAATCATAGAAAATGTGCACACAATGACAGTGTTCACAGTTTCTGAAATACATAAACATAGTGAGTGCTTACTGGGAAATTTTCAGTACAATGGACAAAGAAAAATCGCGCGTTTCTGATTGATCTAGGGGGGGGGGAGGGGTTGTAATTAAAGTACACACGCACGAATGATGTAATGAGCCACAAAGTTCCAGCTACGCGAGTGAATCACCACTACCAAGATTTTAAAAACATTTCTTATTTTGTTCCGGATAACCAATATCAAAACAGTGTATAAAACAAATAGATTCCATTTGGCCTTGCGTGTGTATTCTGGTAACGCAAGGAGGCGTCAAAATATGGTAAGAACATCAGTCATGCTACTCGCATCCGGCTCGTAGCGTACTTCTTTGTTCTTATCACGATTTGGAGCTGTTTGTGCGTCATCACAGTACACACACACTGTACTGTCAAGCTAACTATGGAGAATCTTCCATACGAAACAAAAAAGGTTTATCCTAGGAGAACTTACAACTTAGCTCCTGGTACTATCAAAACTGGGCTTCCTTACGGTGATAAGCCTGACTCGTACCCAGTCGTCTTCATGTTGTGCGACGCGTGGCACCGCGAAGTGTGATGAGTAGTGAAAAAGTGAGAGAGGAAGACTCTCCCCTCTCCCCTTCCCATCACCCCTTGCTTTCACACCTCGCACTCCCGTGCCGCGCGCGTCGCACAACATGAAAACAACTGGGGACGAGTCAGGTAATAAGCAGGGCCCTTTTCTCAGTGATAAAGGGGTTTTAGTTACTACAAAAACGGCAGGGGTATTTTGCAGAACGCAGAACGCAGAATGCAGAACGCAGAATGCAGAATGCAGACTGATGGTCAGCGATATAGAGTGTGAAGCAGGTAGGTACATCATGTATGATGAACTGATATCATACAAGCCTAACCCTAACCCTAACCCTAAACCTAGGGTTAGGGTTAGGGCTAGGGTTAGGGGTAGGATTAGGGTTAGGATTAGGGTTAGGGTTTAAGGTTAGGGTTAGGGTTAGGCATGTATGATATCAGTTTATCATATATGATGTACCTACCTGTTTCACACTCTATACCACTGACCATCATTCTGCATTCTACATTCTGCAAAATACCCCTGCCGCTACAGAAACATCGGTGGGGCACACTTTCAACCCTTTAAGCCCCAATAGTGACCAGCACCTAACTTCTCCTTACAATATCACTACTTGATCACGTATGCAAGCCATGAGAACAAAGGAAATGATCATCAGATAAGATGGTCTTGATTTTTGCACAAATTCTCCCAACTAATACCATAAGAAATATAATTATGGAGAAGAAAATGCATACTGATATTGGGGCTTAAAGGTTTAAGAAGATTTAAAGGCCAAAGTTTTCGGCGTTGAGTCCAGAAAGGTTGCTCTGGCGAAGGGCTAATGCTCAAAATGTCGGCATTGAAAACCCCTACATAGGTACTCTATGATGCGAAAGTTGATATTAAATTAAAGCGTTTAATTTGTCAGTCAACAATAAATAGAAAAACAACCCAACAAAATCTAGCAGTCTTTTTCCACAAGTACTCTAAACCAAGTGAAATAACCGTCAAGGTTTAAGCTTCCAAATTGTGAAGTTGAAATTCACAATGGAATTTAAGACTGAGTTTCGAGTTAATGACAAGGTTCTAGCACATGCAAAACTGAATGCCAGTGACATGGTGTCAAAAGAATGAGAAGTTTAAAGCCTTTTATGGTGTGCCTTGATGCTGAATACACACAAGGCTGAACAAAATCATTCATTGATGGATAAAAAAGAAAAAACGAAACTACAGCCACGTACCCATCTTGGAGGCTACAAAAAGCTATTTACTACTTATAACTGGAATAAAGGTTATACTGTACGTCTATGACATTCACAAAGATGTCTTAGCTTATCATGCTACTTTCCACGGCCGTATTCAATACCGTACCTCTTTCTTTATGTAACTTATGTGAATTATTGCCATGTAGACCTTGTCCTAACTCTGTCCACCGTACACCAGCCGCTTCTTTGGTTAAAAGAAGGTCAACTTTTCCACTTTCTCCAGATACACGTACTGTTATATTAGAGAACGTTTAGATGACCATCAGTAAAAGACATACGAGTGTATGTTGTAGTTCAATTTTATCCTTGGTTCAATTTTTATTTTCCTTTGTTCTTTTTATGTTAATATATGATAATGAATACAAAATAAAAGAAAAGAAAATTTGAACCAAGGATCAAATTGAACTACAACATATGTTTAATATTTGGTCAGCTACACATTATGTCTGACATTTAAGGCTTTTGCTAACAAAATTATGAGACTTACACTATACTAGCCTAACTACACGGCTAATCTGATGTACAACTTTCTTACAGACAAACAATTTTGCACACGGAGATCATGAAGTTTAGAAAGGGTTTAACAAAATCACAGCTCAACCTGTAATCAAACTACAGTCAAAGCTCTCCTTGCGACCACTCTCGTAAGCGACCAGCTCTAGTTGCGACCAGCAATGTGAAACCCCGTTTGACTTGTCACTTAAACTCTGTAATGAAAAGCTCTCGGAAACCACCGCTCCCATAAGCGACTGCGACCACTTTTGAGAATTGCCAACAGGATTTTTCCTTTGTTTTCAAGTTCTCGTAAGCGACCACTCGGTCAGCACTTTACTAAAAGCACTCATTTCTTGTTCAATTTTAGAGTAATACATAACACAAGTGATAATGGTTCTTTGACTTGCACTTACGTGGGATAAAAAAACTATTCAAAATTATTACTACAAAAGTATTAGTAACCATAACATATGCCACACTTTACGCTGAAAGCTCTTGTTAGCGACCACTTTCTGTTGTTTCATCATGTGGTCCCTTACGAGAGCCAATTCTTGTAAGTGACCAGCTCTAGTTGCGACCACTTTTCTGAATTCCCGAGACGGTCGCTTACGAGATCTTCAATTGTAGTCACATCACCTTGGAGATCACATCTGGAAGTACAAACCCATGATAATGATGAATTTCGGGGCACTTTAAGGTACTGACTCATTAGTTAGTACAATAATAATATGAAATGACTGACACAGTGCAACTGCTTTTGTGCTGTATTCGAGCTTCGAAAGCCAAGGGTTTCTCGCTCTTATGATCACAAAAAATCCACATGCTATCAAAAGAATGGAAAATAATTATCTCTTCATACACACCTTGTTGATGACTTACAGCATTACTAAGTGCTATAAGAGGAAAGATGGAGAATCCCATTGTAAGTTTAGTCGTAATTTGGATCCACTACAAATAAAGCTGAATGTAGCAGGATATACAGTTAAACTGATAATTGAAAGGTTCTGGGAAAGAATGTCCTTATTGACTTTTCAGGCCATAAATACATTGTGTGGTTCCAGAAAATATCCATACTCCCACCACAGTGGGTCATTGGAAATTCCGAGGTGGAGGGGGGATCTTAAAGGCCAAACTTTTTAAGGAATGTATTCATGAGCCTAAACTGGAATTTCCAGAGGGGTAGGGGGTTCAAACCCAAAAAAACCTCTGTGGGGGGAGTATGGATATTTTCTGGAACAACAAATTCTTATGCCTTGAAATTAAAAACAGACACAAACAATCTAGACAGAATTGTGTCAATGACAATAAATTTTTGGGCGTGCTGAAAGACAGGATCGTCCATGAAAAATTCGCCAAAGTCACGTGGCATATACTTGCTCAACCCTTAACTTCTTCAGGTGTTTTGATAAAAGTTATTATTTTAAAAGTGAAGCTGTGGGCTGTAATGTTACAATAATAGAATGCAGCAACTTCTATTTTCAAGACATGTCATAGACAAATACAATTTGCACAAAACAGTACATTTGTAATTTCACTAGTCTAAACAACAATGGATAAAAGTTACATGTAACATTTTTTCAAGCTGCAGTAGTAATGCAATCATATTGTTTATGATGATCAGATGTAGTGTCTTAAACTGCAAATTGTTTCATACCTAAATGTATTTGAAAGCTTTTTTCTCCTGACATGATAATTGCATTAAAATCTTTTCCCTCTTTCAGTTCTAGTATGACATCTTCTATTTTGATATCCTGCAATGCACACAATGCGTGATATTGTTATTCACTTTAGTTAAACTCATGCAAGGGAGATACAAATAATTGCTTAAAATAGGTCACAGGGTATGCTTTTTATACTATCAGCCTACAAAAACAAAACTTTGTGATCAAGCTTTACTACTCCAATAAATTTAAGTCCATTTTAATTAAAGCTTTGTTTCGGGTGTATACAAAACCTGGGCTAGGCCATGGCCCACCCTATGGCCTACCCTATGGCCCACTCTATGGCCCACCCAAAATTTTGCAGTTTTTACAAAAATAGCACGGTCAGGAAAATTTAGTCAAAATTTAGTCAAGCGCGGTATGGAGCCGGCAGAAGATTGCAGACATCACGAAACAGGATACTGTGCTACCGTGAAATGTGATGCCTTTCGAAAATGGTTGCAATGGGCAAAAAAAAGAGAACCTCTACCTGACCTTGGGGAACAACGATCCGTGGCATTAAGAAAAAACTGTAAAAAAGTAGATAAAAGAAATTAAAACAATTTTTTTAGTCAGTTGATGAGCCGACAACTTTTTTAAATTCATTATTTTTTTTTGAAATGAAATAAATTTTTATCAGAAGAAAAGAAATTAAGAAAGAAAGGGACTTTTCAACACACCGGCAAGGGGGCTCGAGCCAAGTATCTTACGATTAGAAGGACGCGCTATGCCACTAGACTACCAGGGCATCTCTCTTTCACACAAGTTAAATTGAATCTACTCAAGCCCTTTGCACATGACGTCACCATTTTTCAAGATGGCGCCCACTTCTTCCAAAGTCAAGCCAAACACGCTTCGATTTCTCACCCCAGCACTTTCGCCCCCACACCAACACCACGTGTCTAAGTTCACATCATTCAAAGGTAGAGGAATTCCCCCACGGAGTTCCCACTGGGGATTTTTCCCCCCTTCCAAAAAAAAACTCAACATCTGTGCTCGATCCACGTGGCCATGACCAAAAGCGCTATGAGATTAGACGAAAAAATCCTTTTTCCTTGAGAAAAATTAATCTTGGCCAAAAAAAAAAAATATATATATTTTCTCCGCAACGTCGGCTGGATTCGAACTCGCTCACTCCAAAAAAACACAACATTGGACTTCCCCGTGCGATGCCCCCACGCGTGCGCACCCGCCTGCCGCCCGCCCCCGCGATCCCACACCCACCGGTCAGCGGTCTGCCTGTCCCAAACTACATTCCATTCTGATGACATCATCACTCGAGGGGTGGGTCTTTTTGATACAAAACCCTATACCGACGCCCCTTACTACTACTAATGAGAAGTAGCAGAATTTCTTGGAAATGAAGTTGACAGTTCTTTTCTTATCTTTCTATATATCTGTTTCTTTGTACATGTGTTAGTTTGTTTTACTTTGTATGCCTTTACTCTTGTTTGGCTTTTTTTCTGGTTATTTTTTAAAAACTGCAAAATTTTGGGTGGGCCATAGGGTGGGCCACAGGGTGGGCCCTGGCCCGGGCCATGGCCTAGCTCAGGTTTTGTATACACCCCTTTGTTTCAGCCTGTTTGTGCTTGATCAAGAATTAGACTATCTCATTTTAACTGACTGATCCAGATTTGATATTATTTATGCAAGTCATATCATTATTTCTTTCTTTCTACCAGCTGATGTTGAAGTCTCACACACAAAACGAGCTCAAACCTCACGTGTATTAAAGAATCACGTTTAACATTTTCTCTTGAATAAAAAAATGTCCTTGATTTTGGTCTTGTGATCACAAAATTACATAAACATATATCTGTAGAATTCAGGCTTTTCAAAATTCTACCCTAACCCACAAATCCAATGACAGTGGAAGGAATATTACACAGAGAAGATGTAAACTCAGCTATATCAAACCTTTTTCCTGGTAAAAACTGATATTGTGACTATTTTGTCATTCTGATACCAGTCATAACTAAAACGGAAGCACAAACATTGGTAAAAAACCTTTCAAAAATAACAACACAGTGAAACAAGAACATCAAAGTCTGGAAATGTGGGACTGCCATCAAATGCTGTCATTCTTCTTACATTGGGTTTGTACATAAGTTTGCAAACAAATTTCACCTTCACAATTCCCATCAGAGATGTATATAATACTTGTCAACACTTAATTTACAAACCAGCATACAGGTAATACATATGAGGCATTATAGCAATAATTATTACAGCATTGCATTGATTGCAATATGTCAAAAAGTGATTGCAACTGAGTATGTGCTGACTGAGTGGGAGAGACAGACCAGAAGGTATCTGACTTGAGGTCATGGGACATGGCCCAAGCACAGCAAGAACTTTGCGTCACCACTGATCGAGTTACTTAATTTTCACCTTGATTGATCTAATTAAGTCAATGAGTATTTCCTATTTCTGGGTAAGCAATTCTGGTCTTACACATGTAGTTTAGCTTATGAGCTTGTTTTGTATTGAACTGCGTGAGAATGGGGGTGGGGGGAGGGGGGGAGATCATACACATAGTGGTATGATATAAGTTTCCTAGTAATTTATTTCTTACCGTGGGTCCTGTAAGTTTTGTGGAGGAACCGGAACAGAAAACCCATCAACTGAAAGAGTGGATAGAATAAATATAATGAAAAAATGATGTGCTAATAATTATTGTTTTCTTATGTCCACATGGATGTGTGAAGATGGCAAGGAAAACATCTTAAATTAGAACATGACTTCCCACCTTGCGCACCGGGAACAGAAAGACTATTATGAGACTTCAAAGACGCAGAGGAAACATTCAAGGATCTTCCTGACCCTACAAGAAAAAAAAATAGACTCATGGATTACTGATGGATTGCAAATTACACTAAATGTACCAGTATACTGTTGTACCAGTACGGTATGCTGTAATCTTCATTTATTTGATGGATTACTCTTATGTTTAGTAGAATTTTTCTTCACAATGTATTGAAACTGCTGTTTGTTTACGATTACTTAAAAGTATGTATTACAGGAAGAAATTCCTTGTTAGAAAGAAAACATTGCCACAAAGTAATTATAAAAGTTGTTATTACCATATTGCAGCTGTACATTTAGAAAATGTAACTTAGAAAATCTTCAAATTCCAGTAATGGTACTAAGTTGCATTTCTGCATTTCAGTCATTTGTTATATTATTTCTTTACTCCTTCTCCTCTCAGTTTTAGATAATGTATCGCCTGTCCTGGGGGAGAGGGGCACCCCTTGTGAGCAGTAAGGGATCAGACCAAGATAATTGAACATACCTGTTCTGGGTTTCATTTTGACCACACTGTCTCTTTTGAGTGGACCAATGAAACACTTCTCAAGCATTGATTCAGCATTTACCCATTTATGTGTCTGCAAAACAAACAATTAAATTAAGTTAGCAATCCTAGTAAGTCCCCCTTAGCTTACAGTGTAAATGTATCTTGAATCTCTGTTAACTCAAACCCATTTATCTTTGATTTCCCTACTGCTTCTTTCATTAGCCAAGGTTTGAAATACTTTCAGAACCAGTTTTATTGAAACAATGTATTGAGCCAAAGGGATGTTCCATTTTTTATCCGAACCCCCCGAAAGGATGGCAAGTTTCTACACAAGAGGGGTTGGATTTTAAATCAAAGGAGCCGCCAAAAAACTAACCCTTCAGAAATTTTTTTCAAAGGTGCCGCCAAAAATTGAACCCTTCGGATTTTTTCCTTCAAAGGGTGCCGCCAAAACTTTGAGGGGTCGGAATCCTGCCATCCTTAGGGGGGGTGCGGATAAAAAATGGAATGACCCAAATGAACAGCTTCTCCTTACCTCATCAAACAAGTCCGTACCATCCCTCCCTGCCCCCCTCATGATCTCGGGAATGCCTCCAGGATGATACTCCAAGTAGGGTGTCATGTTGTATACTCTACCTGGAGAAAAAGATTGAAATTGTTCATATGAAGAGAGATCTAAGACATCACGATGTGTACGTGTACATTATTTTGCTTTGAAACCTGAGAGGAAAACTCAGCTTCTAATAATCACTTGGAAAATAATAATTATTTTCCAAACACCTGACAATTTAACAAACTGATACAAGCCATAAACTCCTTGACTTGAGAGGAATTTAATTAGTAAGATAGTTGAAAACATTGTATGTTAATGTGAATTGATGTTGAACTCTAATAGGGATGGCCTAACATGTGAAGATAGAAGGCAACTTTGTTTCCAGGGTCTAGGGCTGGCTTTGAAATATGATGTGAATTCGTGAACACAGAAATTGTGGAAGAATTCTTGCCTTGCGGGGCTCTTAGAGGAAGATTTCCAAGCCCATAACGGCTCATGATGCCTGGAGCTTAAATGAGTTTCCATCTATTAGATTAGTGTGAAGTGACTAGGGGCATTACTAGTCCCACTTGGATGGGATGCTAGTCCATTTCGGGATTATCCCCCATCGTTACATGTATTGGCAAGCCGTTTAAGCCAGAATAGAGGTTTCAATATTCCTATAAAGACTGGTTCACATGTGATGTATTATAACAACATTAGTTATTCAAATACACCAAACATTCTGTCAATTTTATGTTGCCAGTGTGAACTATACCACATAATGACATTATAGGAACATTTTGAGATGGACACAATGACATAAGGATAAAACTGCTGATTTTTTGTTGTTGTGGCAATGTACATGTGTGTCCATGTCATATTTACGTTGTTACATTTATGTCACAAGTATTTTAAAGTGATTAAATGTTAAAGCAATGTTATGTTTGTTTGAGGTGTTTGTTTCATATACATGGTGCCACGAGCTTGTAGTTTTACTAAAACCTAATGGATCATAAATAACATTACTTTAAGTAAGTATCTTTTTTCAACCTTTTTTCACTTTCATTATTATTGGAAGCTTGCAATAATTCAATACTTCTCGATTGAACCATCAAAATCAAAAGCAAAATCACAACCCCCTCTGAATATCATTATAAAAAGAAATTCACTTCAAGCTCAGATGATAAAACACTCGGAAATTGCTCGAATTTAACTTTCGTCCCAATACCTGTACATTTACTCCTACTACATTTACTCCTCTACTTGTGTTTTCAACTTTTTCTTCAGGTATTTAAACCTTCTCTCCTGAGTTTGATACAGCTTGCGTGCGTACGCGTCCGTCGGAAATAAGAATTAAAGCTTTCAGCAGCTGACAGTCGAAATTAATACACTCAGTCAGACAAGCAAGGTCAAACAAACTTATTTTGACCTTCTTTGTCTAGACTTTCCGGCTGATAAAGACGCGCTTGATGTACGGCATGAAAACATTCCAGCAAAAGAATATTTACAACGATAAAATTTTGAAAAGTGAGCACAGAAAAATACCAAAACAAGCCCAGAACACTCTTTAATACCTCGAATACAGATCCAAGCATCACTTTCTGTGATATGTTTGCTTAGTTCTTCCACCGTCACAGGTCGTACAATCCCGCCAGTTCCAGCTAAATCTTGACCGCTTTTCCCAAGTCTGATCCAGTCCATTAAACTTCTGCCGGGCTTTAGAGGTACAACTTTTGCTCTGATGTTGAAAGAGCCCGCCGAATTTGCCCGCTGGGGCGAATTTTCCGCAGGGAAACTGATTTTCGGAGCAGTCATGGCGGAACTGGTGTTGTCGTTTCCACGAACATCACGTGTCTGTGTGTTGTGGTCGACAGCCGCTGATACCGGCTGAGAAGTTTTCGAACCCGAGCAACCCAGCTTGGCGTTTAGAAAATGAATATGCACTTCCCGGTTTTCCTTCAAACGGGCTGAAGAAAAACTCTGAACAAGCTGTTAAATAAATCAGACCAATTTAATGGCTTCAGAGACAAAAATGCAACCAGAAATTTCATCCGATGACCGGGTCGATCGATCGCCGGGTATGATAAACAAAACTCAACACTTCTGTCTCGCCTGGCTAGTCTATCGCCCGGATCATAAAAAATTATCGGATCCAGAAAACGTCAGTTGAAACGATCGGCGATATAAGTGTTCTTGCCTTTTCACAGAACATTAGAAATGTAAACTTCATTTCGCAAAAGTTGCTCACATCAAGCCTCATAAATAGTACATGTAGATACACTTGATTGCATATGTACATAGAAACGAGTAGCTTGTAAATAGCAACCGCTGTTAAGCAAAATCATGTATTCAAACCTTGAAAGGAAGCAGCAGGGAAGAGAGAGAGGGGTGGTTGGTGGCATTCCCCACAAAAATGTAAAGATAAAATCGTCCGAATACAAAAATATTAATGATGGTAATTGAACTGAGTGGAGTGCAATTTAGAACAAAAAATAGTGCAATTAGTGAACAAATCGGTCTGTTGAGAGCCAATCAGATTGCAAGGATAACCAGTGATTTCAAAGTGGGTGTAATAAATATACAAATGAATTTTAAACAACTAAAACAATAAATTAATAATTAATAATTTGCTAGGGAAAATTCCTCGCTTTCGGCTGTGTAACCCTGGGCGGATTAATCCATTCGTCTACTCATGCATTAGCTTGCATTTTGGCATGACCCCGGGTGGCATGACTCGCATGTCTCTTTCCACTGCATTGCCGGATTATAGATCAAAGGCAGGATTGGTCCCTGAAAGGTCCTTGAATTCGTGCTTCAAAAACAGGAGAAGCTTGTGAATCTTATAGTTCCTTTGGGTGCTTCCGCATTTTGCGCGAGCTGTTGTTAAAAGTAACCGCTAGAGTCGGTTATAAAAAAATGATCCACGATTACACTGACATCAGGTTCTGACTGATACATATCACACGGGGACGTTGCAGGCTCCCTTTCCCCTTCCTTTACTAATTTAAAGCTTCAGGGCTAATTGTGACACCCTTGCGTGAATGATATCGCTTGGCTATCGACCGTTCTAAAGGCACTAACCTTCCTCAATAGTCAAACGGGCAAACAGGCTAAGTTCCCACCACCGAACAGGGGATGCCCAGATTTCCAGAACTGCCGAAGGCTAAGCTGTTTTCTTCTTTGACGACGTTGAATGCTTGTCGGATGTTGCGATTGCCTGCTCTTCCTGGCTGAAAAAAAAGACACTGCAGTTTTCACTAGATTTTGATCGTTTACAAGCTGTCAATTGCTTCGAACTTTCCAACTTCTTGGGAGAGTGTTCTGCTATATTTCAGCCCATTTAAACTGAATTAGCCTGGTACGCACTCTCAATGAGTGCATCAAAAATTCAAAACCAATAGACACCTTCCATTTTTTCCATGTATACTAACAGAAGCGGTGGTAGTCGAGTGGTGAGAGGCGCGCTCCGCGGAGCGAACGGGGGTATAGGTTCGAGTCACATATGGCTGGGGGGTCGAATAACCTCTACCCGGGTTGAAATTTGAACGCAGCGACCAAGGTATTGCTCTATGTCAGGCTTGGGGCGAGTAATTTCTCCCGTGCCTTCCCATATTTTCCAGCAATTGCTACATATAACATTTTCTGTTCATCATTTAAACCAAAGTTTGCGCGGATCAAATCGTATATGAACGATCAACCTTGCAGCACGGAAAAAACATTCTGTAAAGTTTGATTTGGGGTATGCCTCTCATGCAAAATATTGAGATGGTTTTTGAACGAGGAAAACAGGAACCAGAACTACTTTTCGATTTTTCGTGCTCGGTCCTGTTGCTTTTATTTCCCTGAATTTTTTCTTTTTGCCGGCCTTCGTTGACCCGCCTTCCCTTAAGGCCAAAAATGAGAGGTATACCCAGGGAAGATTTCAACAACCTTTCTATATATGTAAATGGTATTTGATAGTTGAAATTTTGACCTCCGTATACCGCAAATTTCTTTAGCTCTTTTCGAAATAATTACCTCCAAACTGAAAATAAAACAACAATTGGAGGCCCATCGCGTGCAAACACGACTCTGCTAACATATGAGTATGCAAACTACAGGGGCGCCTGGATTAGGCAATTCCAATCAGAAAGAGAGTGAATATGTCAACAACGTCAGATGAGAGAAAATGATTTTGGGAAGAAACTTCGTGTAATATTGCAAAGGTGAGCAGTGATGTCTTCCTTGACGCCTTCGAAGGACGGCTAAATTCGTATTGAAGTAACAATTTGGTAGAAAGTGGATTTACTGGATCGAGTCAGTGACATGTATAATTAGCAATTCTCCATGTGAGAATTATAGGGAATTATAGAAGGGAATAATGGGGATGTGGGAGGTAACACTGTACTTGCATGATGATTATAGACAGAGGTATATGTCCAATAGAGGATGGACTTAGCCCAATACAAGACAACAGAACCACTATACAGAATTTTACAGTCAATCTACGTCACGCATGGTGTGATCAGTACTTCGAAGCCCAACAAAGTAACTCGTCAGTTTCCATAAAAAATAACACTTTGCATTACAGGAGGTTCTGTAAGTAAACTCGATAAATTTCCAAGGAAAAATTCGGAATCTTATCACACTTTTCAATTTTTCTTTTCAATGTTGAACACCTGTTCAAGGCGTAGCTTGTACGACTTTTTAATAATTTACCCGCCTAAATTAGAATGAGTGACAATTTTAGAACCTTTTGTGAGGAATAAAATCTTTTGTTATGGATCGTCTACGTGTATCACAACAATTCTGATTAGCTTTTTTATTGCATATTGCTACGGTATATTATTACTTAGTTGCTTGTTTATGTTGATTGTTTATTAATTGTCATTAGTAGGAGAAGAGCCATTTATGGAAACACTACTAATGAACCATTTATCAAATTTGGAGACTCGATCCAAATCTTAGAAGTACTCTTTCAGCTTCCAAACAGACAAGGGCGTGGACTTTCAAATCCGGTTTCATAAAGAAAAGCAATGACTCGACGATATCAAGTAAAACAATTTTTATTTGTTTGTAATATTCCTACCCTTGGGACTTCCAAGGCATAAAACTGCTTTTTGAATCTATATAGTGATCAACAGAACACATGTTTCACGCATATTTTTTTAAAAAATGTAGCTATGTTAAAGGATCTCATTCTCAACTTAACCATATATGAATAAATAAATATACTTGATATATATCATTTACAGGTAAATCGAAGTTTATCAAAAAATAATTTATTATTTACATTCCCCGAAATTTAGGTGAGTTACGCCGGTTAGGTTAAACTAATATTCCACGTTTATGTACGTTGCCTCACATAAAATCGTCTCCAAGTTTTAGAAACCCAGATCAAATCATAAATATACCATTAAAAGCCCACCACTATCCACGAATAATGTCTAAACTGAACGTTTTCAAAAATATTTACCAGAAATCACGAAAAAATATTATGCTACTGGATGTTGCAAAAGTGAATAATAACAAAATCTCTAAAATAGAAGCAGGAGCTAACACATCTTTTTTCCACTTGAATTATCAATTTAAAAAACATAGTAACTATAAAAATACTCTTAAAGGAAAACTTAATTTCAGTTAGCATTTCCGGTCTCTCTCGTTATCATAGGGTAACTTAGCACTAACCTGCGATCAGGCGTTTTTTCCCCTTGTCTTTAGCGCACACGTTTGTGAGCCACGAAGGGTAACTCGAAGTTCAATGCTCTCCTTTTGACGCATTTTGTCGCCATCATGTCCCTAGTGGCAAGCCAGTGGGAACGAAAATCAATGCAGTAAAGATTTTTCCAGCCTGTGGTGAAAATAGCCTTAAAACAAGCCAATAAAGGAACAGTAACCTTTCATTGACGCGCATGGCTCACGAACTTCTGTGCTTATGTTCCCTACAACCGTTGCCGACACCTCTCAGACGAGAATCGTCATTCTAGGGTGAGTTCATGTATGATAATTCTTAGGTACGCCCTTAAACCTACTATGTTAAGCAAAGCTTTAATTAAGCAATTTGAAAACTTTCGTAATTAGAATTTAGAGATTTCAAAAGCACTTGAGTGATTAAAACACGGAAAGACTTCTGCGCTAAAAAAGTAAGAAATTCCTAACAAGAGAGGGCTCAAGAATTTTGCAATATCTCTTCCAAAAACATGACGACATCTTAACTCAAACTTAAAGGTACTTTTACGACAATAATGCCTACTTTACACACAAGAGAAGCACTTAGAAATACTGATAGTCAATAAAAACGGTTCAACATTGAAGCGACTAACTCAATCATTTTCTTTCTTTTACTGTTACGCCGTAATTTTATTTATCTAGTTGACTGATTAATGTGACTACTCATTTTAGAGTAGTACAATCAAACAAACAAAAAACAAAACAAAAGAAAACCAAACAAACCAAAACAAAAAACCGCTAACAAAACAAAGAGAAAAC
The DNA here is from genome assembly GCA_964017195.1 of Siderastrea radians. Taxonomy (NCBI): domain Eukaryota; kingdom Metazoa; phylum Cnidaria; class Anthozoa; order Scleractinia; family Rhizangiidae; genus Siderastrea; species Siderastrea radians. Next base: position 41,531,570 of record OZ024888.1, read on the forward strand.
GCAATAACTAGTAGCCCCGAGATGAATAAATTGTACCACGGAAAATAGCATTCTGTCATAGAACCGTCTCTCTGTCAACAACTTGGAGTAAATCACTAATCTTTAGAAAACCATGAATGTGGCATCGCTCATGGGCACTGCACTCCTTGTCCAGCATAGGTTGAATCTCTACATCCTTGTAAACCAGTTCAGTTTCAGAGTCATCAGTGCTTTTGATAGAACTGTTCTTATCGATGCTTGAGCACTCACAGTTGGGTTCCCTGTGGCTAGTAACAGGAATCCTCTTGTGTCTTCTTCCCATCCAGTCAACACCAAAGATCAGCAGAGAAGAGAATATAGCAACTGCACCAGAAACATAGAATGCTTCCTTGTAGGAGCCAAATCCTTCATGCAACCAACCTGAAGTTAAAAGAAGAGATTTTCAATGGTTCATTCATCGTAATGACATAAGTCAATTCCAGCAATTTTGCCACTTCCAGCACAGCGCCTTAAGAAGGATGTGTACATTAAAACTTAAAACGGTTTCCAGAGTAGGGAAATGAGAGCAAAATAATGTGATTGAAGAAACCAAATATTTTGAAGAGTTTCGAGCAACATTTTTGTACTTTTACTCACAGGGAAATATCTGCAAGTTTGAAGCCTGTTTGAAATTTTTCTGTAGTTTTGTGAGCCACTTGTGCGAAAGTTCAGTCTATGTACAGTTATACGATGTTCATTTTGAGGCTATATTTTTCCTCCAGTCGAACTATATTTAAGTTTATAAATGAGCATATCAGCATTTGAAAGTTCCCTGTCGAGTATTCTGCTATAGCAGTTATGATGGAGATAAGATTTATAAACCCTTTGAGCCCCAAGAGTGACAAGCACCTAATTCATCCTTACTATTTCACTAGTTGATAAAATAAACAGGTCACGAGAATAAAGGAAATGATCACCAGACAAGAAATGTGTTGATGTTTAATCAAATTCTCCCAACTTGTAACATAAGAGGTGTGTAGAGAACAGTAAGGAGAATATGCATGTGGATATTGGGGCTTAAAGGCTTAAAAGCAGATTTGTTAAATAAAATTAATCACCTGCAAGTGGAGGTCCCAGACTCATGGGAATCGCCAGCGTGCCAAACATGTTCCCGACAGCTTGTGACAGTTTCTCATGTCCAACAACATCAGCAGTTATCACTGCAACTTGACCCACAAAACAGCCATCAAAGAATCCAAACATTAAAGAATAACTAACAAGCCCTGCATAGTTTCTGGCCAGAGGGCACAGGACAGTTATTATTCCAATAGACAGAATAGAAAACTGGTACATGTAGAGTCTATTGACAAACTTCAGGTCAGATAACTTGCCGAACACCACTCGTCCCACCGTTGAGGTGATGGATAGAAATCCAATTAACCAAGCTCCTTTAGATTTTGGAACTCCTAAATCCTCAGCATATTTTACCTAGTAAAATATCAAAAGAAATCACTGTTACTTCAGGGACAATTTGAGCCCTCTATATTGGGTGTGGTCATCTTTCTTTTGTACTTCCTGTGGCCAATGGACTCAATAGCTTTCATATTAGTAAATTCACTTTACACAGTTTTAGTGCGCAGAGTTTAGAGGTAGGCAATTCAACACCTGGCCACAAGAGCATATCACGTGGAATCTTTAATTAAAACTAAATAACTACAAGTAATACAGTTAGGTGTCCACATAAATGTAACCTAGGAGTTGTGGAAAACATGTCAAAGACGCTTTCTTTTTTTCAAAATGTTGAGAATGAGTGGACAATAGCTAGATTTTCTCGACAGGCAATCTCATCCCCAGGCCCCTCCTAAGGGATGAAGAGAGAGGGCCCTGGGAACAAGGATGTTTAAGAGATGGTAATTACAACGTGTTTAAGGACAAATACTATAATTGGGATTGAGCTGAATACTAAATCCTAAAAGCCATGATTATTGCAAAGATGACAGGGGACATGTCTTCACGCTGAAGATGCAAAACAACCACTGAGGATTGATTGTTGTTCAGGAGGGGGGGGGCTCATTTTTGGGAGGGGGGATTTATACTTGGAATTAAGGAATTACATGACTTACCAAATGGACAAAAGGAATGAGATAACCAAACTGGAACAATGCCACCGTAGTCACCCATAACACATAAGCTTTATTCCTCCATATTGATGTGTCAAATAACTTAGTATGCTCTTTTGGTTCTGCATTATCATAATGAATATTCGGAGGTTTAAAAAGTAGAGCCGCAATCCATAACACGTTAGCAAAACCACTTAAAATGCGCATTGAGCTTTTCCATCCAATCGACTGCAATAAATAGTTTATGACAGGACCAGACACCAGTGAGCCAACACCACCGCCAGATGTTGCAATGCCATTAGCCAAAGCCAATCTTCTGTCAAAGTATTGTCCCAGGATGACGATTGACGACACAAATGAGAAACTGGAACCCACTCCCCAAACAAGTCCATAAGTCAGGTACATTTTATGAACGTCTTGCACAAATGATGTTAAAAATAACCCCAAGACAGACAATAAGGTCCCAGTCAAGGCTACGACACGACAGCCAAAACGGTCACACAAGGCACTAGTTATGGGACCAAAGAAGAAATTTAAGCCCATGGCCATAGCACCAATCCATGCTGTGAACAATAAAATAAAAATAGCAATAATATTAGTAAACATGAGAAGCAATAATTTATAATTAGACTTGGTTTTTGCAAAAAATACTGTGATTTGTCAGTATGCCACAGATCAATATTTATCTCTGCTGCACACGTAAGGCATAGAGGGGATACTCATACAGACACATCAGTGAACGGGAGGTTTGAATTATGCCCTTTTGGGTTTGAAATGTTCTGGTGGACTAATTTTGAATTGAAAGGTTTTGGCAGGACTTTTTTACCGTTGACAAAGTGAGCATAATTACATACCTCAGGGTTCTCAATTTTATGTCAAACAATCATGTCAGTTTCATTTTACAAACTGAAGAAGGAAGAGTGGAAGTAAAAACTTTCTTGGAGTCTCTTGGTTTTTGATAGGAGTAAAAAGGCCTTACTCAGGTCACATTCTGGGACTTTGGAGTTTTTGGGCATCCAGGTTCAGCCTAAATGGGACTTTTTGGGGGGGGGGGGTGGGGGGTATGAAAATCTGGCCTCATTCCCTTCTTACTGTCAATACTTGTAATATACCTGACCCCCCCCCCCTCCTCAAACCTCATGCATAGTTTACAGAAATTATTGCTTATTGTTAGCATATGCCAGGACTCCTGAACCAAAGCACTCCAGCTCAATCAATTGACATACTACCAGCATAACCACTGTGCCCCTTAGCTCTCAGTGTGGTGATGTTTTTCTCTTATGGAACTCATTATGACTCATGTTAAAAGAGGCGAACTGACCAGCATGTGACACCACAAGAACAAACACATGCCTTGCCTTTAACAGCAGCATTATACCAGAGGGTAGAATTGTGTCAGGTAAGCAGTGATTTTGTTACAATTTGCCATCAGTAAATCCCCAGGATGCACCCCATGAAAAATAATGAGTCCCAGGCCAAAACCAAGGAGTCCCATCTATCAAGTGCTTGAACTTATACTTTGTTATTTTGTTTGTTTGTTGTTTTTTTTGTCCAAGCTATTATCATAAATGGCAGGCTTTGGTGAGCTAATTGCACGTGTGCACTTTATTCCAGATTTGATACGGCCTCGTTCCTGGGGTCCTCTCAACATCAAAATATGTAACCACCTGATCGCAAACAAAGATGGCAGCATTTGGAATAGATCAAATTTATCAATAATGTAAGTAAAGACTTGAATTTTTCCCTCTGAAGTTACTTCTAGATATATTTTACTAACAACCGATATTTTTCTTTTGAAGTAAGTTGTGTTATAGATTCTAATTTAATTACACAAATGGGACATTCAATCGGTCATGGCAAGTTCGCATTGGTGCACCCTTAAGGATGCACGCCATACATTATTTTGCATCTTTTAGAATCTTTATGCATCAGAGACGTGGGACATAGCGGTAACAAAATCACTGGGTAAGATAAACAAATTTTCATCTGAGTTTATATTTATTGGTTTCCACTGTGTGTCTCAGACTCACAAAGAAAATGAACTTGTCACAGCGTGCTTATATAAGAAGATTTTAAGGGCTTGACCTTAAGTGTACTCAATTAAGTGGATTACAGCTTTGGTTAATGCTTATAAGTGCAATGTACCTACATTTCATCCCATTTTTTCCCAGGGTTTTTTAAGGATGGTGCCTCCTTTTGTCACCGGGCATACGTTCTGCGCATCTCGGGATATTCAGGTTTCTTAAGGAATTTGCCCACTAACACAACAATATTTTTCCGCAGTTTAAGACTTCATGGAAAAAGCAGATCTTAGCAAGGGCTATCAGAATCCAAAAAGAAAATTGAGGGTAACCATGCATTTTTCAGAGCTAATTGAGCTTAAATCTGGAGAGAAATTGCCATACATTCTTTGTATTTTAACACTTTTTTAGAATTATGGTTGCTTAATTAGCTCTGAAAAATGCGTCCTTACCCACATTTTTGTAAAAATACATCTTTATTAGGAGGCAGCATCCTTAACCTACATGTATACCATGTATATCACTATACCTATATACCAGTAATAAAATTAAAAGCCTCAATTATGTAGTTTGTGGTGTGATACTGAATTACAACATTTTCTAAATTTGAGGAATGGCCTTATCTATTCCTTTATGTTCCAATGCTCTGCGTGATCTAGTCAACTCCCTGAATTTCAATCAGCTTTATCTGTTCATTTTGCAAACGTGCATGTGTCATTTATGAGAAGGTTACAAGGCATACTTAGTCACGTACAATTGTCTACCTGCTTTAGCATCAGCCACAATGTTAAAAAAAAAGACAAAGCTAAATTGAATGTAGATTACAATAGATATCCTAAGAACTTTTCAACAAAGACAAGTTCCAAAGTTCACTGATTAAAGAATTCATCAATGCATAAATTACTGTAATTTATGTGATCAACAAGGATGATGCAATACGTATATGTTGCATGGAACTCAATTTGTCGTTTGAGTTTAATATTCTTTAGTTAAGTTCTTAAAAGATGTGCTGCAAAAAGGTCAAATACTTGCCATACCAACTAAATATTTAACTATTCAACAAGAACATGTTGAATCAGAGAAGTGTGCTTTTTTTTAAGAGAACAAATAAAACTTAAAATACAATTAGGAATTAATGGCTGAAACTTTTAAAGAACAAAAAGAAAAATAATAAAACCACACAAAAACGGTGAAGGGGAACATTCGTTAACGTTTTAATTACTTTTCAATTTTGATTTAATTCACAGACAAAGTAAAAAAAATTTACGCCAATTCCAAACCCAGCTTTGCGCTGTTTGATCGCGTGGCACGATAAAGGATATCAAACTGTTTGATTTTCCTACACATCTCACTAAAGAGACAAGAATGGCTTGTATTGGAAGGTTCACATTGAGAAATAATGACAAGAACTTTGTAAAACATCTGGTTCGGTAAGTTTCGATGTGAAAAAGAAGATCTTTTAGAAATTTTAAAAACATCTTGGACTGACAAGACTGTACACATGATAATATGTCATGTCTAATTCTCAACACATCTGGAAATCTGAAATTACACAATTTTAACCGATGAAATATTTTTTGGAAGCATTCCAGTAAGATTCAAGACTTATACGTTAACAACATCTCTGTTAATTATGTGCTGTTTCTAGCTATTAATTTACTAAACGAGAGGGAATAATGTAAGCTTATGAAATAACGTCGTCTCCTTATTCCCATGTTCGTACTTTGGAATTGAAGAAGTGCTGTTGAACAATCCTTCGCATAACTTACCGGTTTGCATCTCTCCTAACTTCAGATCGTCCAGCAGGTTAGCGTAAACAACACCAAACGAGTTATGAATCCCAAAGACCACAAAATTTACGATGAAAGTTCCACAGCACACGATCCAGCCATATCCTCCGTCCGGCTTTGAATTCCGCGGGAGATCTTGGATTTCAACTTTCGTTTGAATTTGGTCCTTCATCTCTCTCCCGCAGAAGAGAGAATCTGTATGCAGATAGATTCTGGCCGAAGCACTTTTACGCCTGGAAGCTAAAAAAGAGGTCCAAAGGTAGCTAATTATGCCGAGGCATAGTTCAGAGTGCCTTCCTTAAATCGGTTTTGACGCGCCAAAATTATCAAAACATTCGCAAATTGCAATCAATGTCAATGAAATGCAGTAACCTCGGTCCCCGGGGACTTGACCCAGTTCTCTCTTTGTTGCCACGGAAACAGGGCTGAAATTGACAGCGAAAAAAACAAACGACACCCCTATTCCCGCCAAAAAATAAAGAGACGTGATGTCTTCTTTCGTTCCTTTAGGCAGAAACGTGCTGTTTGCCGTGCAGCTGTTGAAAACTTAAGCAATATACTGAAGGCAGTGACATCGTCACTGAGAAAAACATTCGACAAAGTGGGACAAAGAAGACGGGACTCCCAGTAACTGAGTGCATCACTGTCAGCTTTTTTTGTCCCACGGTCGTGACATAATGAACATCATATATGTAGCGTATTTCTTATTTACTTACCGAGTTCAAACCTTACCATCTTTCCTTATTTTTTTACTATTTATTATGCCTTGCAAGGTGGTTCTAGCTTTTGAGCCTGTGAATAGAATTCTTAAGTGTGAGCATTCAAATCGTTCCAACGTTTGAGTTTACAGATCGAGTTTTTGAGAGCGAGCATCTTCAAATGAAAGTTAATAAGTAGTTATCGACGAGAGAAAAACAACAAAGGAGGTACCTTTTTCTGGTTTTAACTTTACAGATCTAATCACAGTGTACTATATATAAAATCGATCGAGGAAACTAATCCAGCTTGGATTTCAGTTAGCTGCAAATGTGCTGTGACCCTCACTGGATGTTTTCTCTTTACCTTTCTCTTTGAGCGTGCCCTTGTAGAAATTAATCGGAAGGTAATAAAATAAATAAGCCCCTTCGTGGCTTGCTGGTATATCGGAGGATAACGCCCTTGGCTGAAAGATTGGGAAGTGGGGACATACGACTCTAAACGACCACGTGGAAGGCTACAATAAGGCGTGCGCGTTGTAGAAATTAATCGGAGGGTTATAAAATAAGATTAAAAAACCCTTCCTGGCTTGCTGGTATATCGGAGGATAATGCCCTTGTCTGAAAGGTTGTCCCTAACAGAATGGGTTCATTTACTACATACCCGCTGTCCGATTTGTACCACGTGGCGTCCTTCGTCCAATGAGCGCGCGCGAAAATTAAGCGGTGGGTTATAAGAGTTTGAATACAGAAGTCGACTGTTTGACAACAACTTTATTAAAATCTTAACATAACATTTGCTCTAAAAACAGACACTGAAAACCTTTAAATAAGACGTCTTCAAATAAAGTGGAATGTTCTGAAAAATATACCCTGTTGCAAATAAATAAATATACCACAATCTCAGGACCAAACGCATTAAAAGAACAAATTAACGTGCGACGTCTTCCTCTTTCTTTTTTCCCTCATATTAAATATTCATCTTTTCTCTGGAGAAAAATATATACACTTTAAATAAATACTTTCTTAATTTAAATTAAACTCTATATTGCAATAAATGTACTCATTTGAAAATTTAAAAACTCGCTGTACCTAAATGATAATAATTTTCTCCAAAAGAGGAAAGCCAAAAGACCCTTCCCTCTATACAAGAACATCTGTCGACTTTCTCAATATGCGACGCTTTCGCCAGTGAGAACGACCGACCGATTTTAGTAAAGTATGAATAACACACGCAGCACTTTAAAAAACTTGAATGAAAAGTCTAACCGTAGCTTAGCAATAACTTGTTTAACTGACTGAAAGGTCATAGTATAGTATCTCAGAATGTAAGAAAGATACATGCAACATTAACACTTCGTCAAGACTTTTTCAGCCTTTCCTCTACTCAATGAACAATTTAGCCATTTCCTAGTGGGCCATGAGTACAGTCTTTGCTTGATTTAAATCCTACTTTTAGAATTCTATTCTTATCTAGAGCCAATTGTTTATGAAACTTCTCAGGAAAACAAATAACGCAGAGAACATAACATAAATACTACAAAGAATGAAAGGTGACGAAAATAGTCGAGACTAAATTTTGAAGGGCGCGTTTTTAACCCTAGAAGGTGCGACCATCATCCCCGTAACATACACATAATTTTTTCGTTACTCCCCCTCCTGGGTCTTGTTTGACTCAAGTTTTAGAACCAGCTTGTCATAATTAACTAGAGCACAGTCTCCCTATCAGCCACAATAAACACTTCCTGTGATGACAGCCCTACCAAGGCACACGTTTCACTTCCGGTTTCAATACTCTCTTCGCACAAGCATAAGCTGCCTGGTTCTTTTGTTTCACTTGGACTCTTGAAGGTAAATAACCGTCTCTGTTTACGAACCATGTAAGACACAACAAAGAGAAGCAGAGAAGAAGCGACGGCAACACCACCGCATACGAAGAAAGCCAGGTGATAAGACCCAGAGGATTCGTAAAGCCAGCCTAGAGGATTAAAGAAAATGATTAAGGATTAGTCCTCGGGCAGAGCTTTCCCTTACACGGACCTCCCGGCCGGTAAATAACATAAACAAATTCCTACCTGCTACCGGGGGACCCAGAATCATGGGAATGGCCACGACACCAAACATGTTTCCTATAGCTTGGGAAAGTCTACTCTTGCCCGCGATATCCCCCGTGATCACTGCTACTTGACCTACGAAACATCCATCGAAAAATCCAAACAAGAGGGAGTATACCACGAGACCCGCATACCCTTCTGTGATTGGACAGATTACAGTACTTATTCCTATGATGAACACTGACAGCTGATAAACGTGTAGCTTATTGACGCACTGTAGTTCACAGATCTTGCCGAATATCACACGACCAACCGTGGACATGATTGACAAGAAGCCGACCAACCAGGACCCCTTGGAAGGTGGGATACCGAGATCACCGGCGTATTTCACCTGTTGAGAGGGAGTTAACACATGGTAAATTACTGAGCTGCCTGACAAGGTATTTTTATTGTTGGCCAACTCGTAAGACAAACCATCTGAAAGCAATGGTCAAACGACGCAACTCCGCGGTATGGCAAGTACCTTACGCATGTGACCATTGCTTTCAAATGGTTTATGTCAACTGGAAAGATATTTTACTGAGGAGGCAGAACTAACAGAGCTGTGCGTCGAAGCGTTTAGCCGCGTTTCTAGTTTTCATGTATTTGAGAATAAAGCTGTCTCTTATCGCTCCCGGTCACAAGAGGCGTTCACCTGAGGGACCGTGGGCAGTGTTCTAAAAGCCTTAGGCAAGATGGAAACTTACAAACACTGGCCCCGGGGTGGCTACTCAATAAAGTTTGCACGGGGAGGCTCCGCCCGGAGCTTCAAACCCTTACCCTTTAATATACTAATTTTTACCAAAATGGTACCCCTTTCATATACTTAGAGCAAAATTTCACCCCTTTCTTATACCTCAAGGATAAGCCAAAACAATAGAATTCCCTGTAATCGCCAAGTTTTTCCCGGGTTTTCAGTCGTTCTGATTCAGTTGCGTAGTCATGTCTGCAAAAAGTGGCACCCTTTGATATACTTCAATTTAGCCACCATTTCTCCCACTTTGCGGCTGATTTCGTGACCCTTTCGTATACTAAAATGGCAATTTTCCCTACCCTTTTATATACTGCGAGCTTAGAAAAGGCACCCCTTTAGGGCGGAGCCTCCCCGTATAGCCTACCATAGGAGGTATTCCCCCCCCCCCCCCCCAGGGCAACTGCTTGCCCAGGTGTTCTCTTCTCGCTAACACGACTTGGCGCAAAATTTCGTGAGGTCACCGAATGGCATACCGCGAGAAAGCGTTCTCCCGGAGCCTCATTCGGTGACGTCACGACATTTCGCACCAAGTCGAGTCGAGTAAGCGCATAGCGGGAGGAGAACGCCTGGGTACTAGGCTGTGTGGAGCCTACTTGTGAGTCCCGCAGTCCACTTTGTCAATCAACGGTATTTTCATATCCCGATACACAGACGATCTGAGGTCATCGCACGCACCCTCTGAGAATCAAAACTTGTATCGACTTACATATCCTTTTGTTTGGAGCTTTTATAAGGATTTGTGAGCTGGAGTCCCGGAGTCGAGGTTGACCATGCATGAATAATGTTCACATTCCCTACACAGTGGGAATGTACGTATAGACCACCTTATTTTACAGAAACCGGGATTCGTTGAGTGTCGCCTCAGAAACTGAGACTGGGGCGGACCCGGATTACTTTGCTTTTTGACTAGAAAATATGTGACGTACAAACTTACCAAATGGACGAAAGGGACTGGATATCCAAACTGGAAAAGCGCGATGGTGAGGACCCATGCTACATAAGTCCGGTTCTTCCAGATAGAAACGTCACACAACTTGCTACACTGCGTTTTCACGCCGTTCCTGTCACGTTGTCTCGTCGTTTTAAACGGTCTATAGAGAACACAGGCGACAGCAAGAAAGGCCGCAACACCACTGAGTATGCGCAAAGAATTCTTCCACCCGACAGCTCGAAGTGAGTAATTGATCGCGGGCGAAGCTACTAATGAGCCTACTCCACTTCCGCTGGTACCCAGTCCATTCGCTAATGCTAGTCTTCTGTCGAAGTAGTCGCCTAACATAACAATTGAAGGTACAAATGAAAAGCTCGACCCGATCCCCCACAGGAGTCCATAAGTGATGTACATGTAATGAAGGCGGGTGACAAGCGATGTAAGAAACAATCCAGTAACTGAGAGCAGCGCGCCTGCAAAGGCTACACGACGACAGCCAAACCGGTCACACAAAATACTGGAGAGTGGACCACAAAGAAAGTTGAGAGAGCCAGCCATGGCACCTACCCATGCTAAAACAGAGAAACAAAAGATAAAAATCAGTAAGTAGTAGACAGCTCTTTTAGCTTATATAGCAGACTCTTTGGGCTCTCTCTCGGGGTGAGAGAGGGGCTGCTCACTGTAAGACTCTAAAAACATCTACTTAAGAGGGCAATGAATTCTTTGGAAAAAGATGACCAAGGTCTTCGAGAAGAGTTTATTTTATTGAAAATTTCAATCGAATCTACCAAAAAGGTGTACTGTCTGTCAAGTCCACAATACATGTGCGGCTTAGACGACTTGACGGTTACCCGAGGAGGTTTGGGACTGCGATTCTTTCAGGAAGGCACGTGAGGCTCATATTATTTACAAGGCTGAGACTCTTGAGCCTCTAGGCATCAATAAAAGTGATGAGCTGTAATTTGTATCTATATACAGTAAAAAAAATTTTTGTTTATTTTCTATCATTTCTAAGCCACACCATACCACGTCATATATGTAACTTCCGCTCATTGTTTTACTACATATATATTTCTGTAAATTCGTGATGTGCCTTAATAAACCTGATGTAGACTGGTATTGGCCAGTCGAAATATTGTAACACACGTCTTTTCACGTTGTTTGATCAGTCCCTGCGGTGGTCATTTTGACAATTATTTATATGTGAGGGGATGCTCAATGGGAAATTTTGAAAGAAACTCTTCACAGTTAAGAGAATCCAGTTTGTGAATGGGCAAGGCTTAAATTGAATTCCACCCTTAAGAAGTTCTGAAAGCTATGACAAGACGCTGCTTTTCCTTCCTTGCAATTTTTTTTCTCTGATTCTGTCCTTCAAGTTACCAAAATCAGATTTTATGGCTAGCACGCAGATTTGAACACGTTAAGGTATACCAAACCACCAGTTCTAACCCCTTAAAAGTACAACGAAAACCCAGTCACTTTTTAATGGAAGTTCCCCCAACCCATTTAGGCAAAACAGTCACGGTTAACTGTTAAAATTCTCCTATTTGTTGGTTGACACACGAGATTATTTGATTAATTTGATTTGATTCTTGGCGGATCTTAGGCCCGTTTCTCGAAACTCTCAATAACTCATCACGTCCGACAAGAATTTTTCTCGCTGTCTTTTAATTCTATCAATATTGGCACCCTTGGTAATTTATATTCCTGCAAAGTTCCTGTTGCCAGTGTGTTCCATAAGATTATGTTTGTGACTAGAAAGTTCACCTTTCAAAAACAATACTGAATCGAGTCTGTGTTGAAAAATATTGTGCGCACGAAATAGGTTTGGGCCCGATAAGTCATCAGAAGTTTAAGCCCCATCCCGCACGAGACAAATTTTCAGTATGAGAACTGATGTGACCGAGTACGTGGCTGAACACATTTTCTTTCAAATTTGTCTTTGTCTGTGTTCCAGCAATGAATATGGGCAACGGAACAGCAAGCACCCAAGGAGGGAAAGCCCGAAGGTTGCACTAAGTAAGGGAAAAATGATATCCAAAAATAATTGGCTCCTTTTTCAAGTAAAGGCAATATCGTGTGGTTCGGTAGCAGCACTTTTATTGTGACATGTCGCTGAAAATGGGGACCAGAAAAAGATAGTGAGTTCACATAGACCATAATAAATGAAGGCTCGTAGTGTTAAAATTCTTTCTGAAAGGAGAGAAATTGTCTAAAACGAACGAGCTATAACGGGTAGATCACACCCGATAAAAAGTTGAAAAAAAACGCGTACGTGAGGATCTGGGTACTAATTTTCCACATTTTCTTTGACTCCAGTTGTTATTTCTCATGTGAAAATTTGACAACTTTTACCACCTGCACGAGTACTGAACGAGTAAATAACATGTGTCATCGAAAATTTGTCAAAGACCGAGAACTGGCTCGCCGTACGGGTGGCTTCAGATCATTACAATCGCGGGCGTACTCAAAATGCAGCGGTTATCTTCAAAACAGTCGATTGCTCAAATAAGACTCCTCAAAAGTCCTCAAAAGTCAAATTACTGGTTTCCCGCTGTCGCAAAACTGTAAAACAGCTCAACTGCAGAGGGCTTTGATAGCATATGTTAATGAAGTATTGAAGGAGTAAATCAAGGTAGGGTAATAACCGATTGGTATAAATTACAATAACACCGCAAAATCCTAAAGATAAGCTTCCAACACGACGAACGATTGCGACGAACTCATCACCGTGGGACCCAATTTTGACACTCGATTCCCTGGAAAATATCCTGTTTGCCTGTGATTTTTTTAGTCAAAGCATAACATATTCCTGTGACCCCTATTAAATGTTGCCTCAATGAAGGATTTAGAAAAAAAATGGTTCCCTGATGAAGTTTTTGAAGGGGAATCTCTCAACTCTAACTTTGCAAAAATGGCCCTTTCCACAGTTAACTTGTCTGACTTGCATTACAATGTGACGTGGATGTGAGGCAATTTCGTGCAGAAACTGCAAGAATTGCCCGAAATTGTCTCTCAGCCACGTTCAAATACATTATCTGAATGCAAATTTCCCTGGGGCTCTTCATGCCTTAATGTTACTTGCGCAAGATTCATAGCCAATCCTGGCTAACTAACTACCCAACCCTCTATATAAAAGCTATATAGGAATGAACTGTCTCGTTGGGTATGGTAGTGTAGAGGTATGCCTGTAGACTGCTACTAGTCCCCTTCTGGATAGTTAAAATAGCTGAGAGCATGAGCTATAACAGCGCAGCGAGATTGGAGCAAGAAGAAAAAAACGAGAGGAGAGTCGGCTTTTTCGCAAAGCTATTTTGCCCGCCCTCTGGACTATCCAAAAAGAGAATGTTAGCAGTCCATGAAATATGCCTGATATATGGTCCACATTCAAAAATGGAGAGATATTTTCAGGTCCAAAATACATTTAGCAGTAAATTGTATTTAACTTACAGGCTTTTTTAATCCTGCTTCCAGTCATTCATTTAAATAGCCCCATCCCATCATCGCATGCTAGTCATAATTCTCATCCTCCCACTTTGGACCTCCCCATAAAATGTGTTACATTTCCCATCGCCTGTCCAACCCAATTTTTTTTCAAAAATTAAAATGGAAAAAATTTTTTTGCCTTTTTGTCTCTCTTTCTCAGGTATCAATTTCCAAGTTCAGTATTCATTTACATTTACATGTAAATCAGCCCTTCTATAAACGACTTCTTAGAACACATTTTAGAGTGATAGCAGGTCATTACAAAATGACAGTCACGGGGAAAATATAACCAAGGCTCACTTATTGAACTACGTCTTTATAAATATTAATTAAATTAATTTGTTATTATTATATTTTAACCAAATGACCAACCCACATTTGAAAGAGAGAGGGTGATGGGAAACAAAACATTTTATAGGAATGGCCTTGGCATGGTGGGGTTAGTAATTTTAATGAATATCTCGTCTCGTGGAATGCCATGCCAGAAAATTATAAGGGGTTGTATAAACTTTTGGAGAAATGATTTTAGAGGGCTAGCATTTTGTCTCAGATCAGCTGAAAATGCTTATTTTTTAAATCTAATCTGATAAATTTATACTTGTCTGTAGTCCTCTCATGTTGTTGCAGTGGGATGTTGTGGTCAGAAGCTGGGACAGTGCCTTGAGCCCTGGGGCTACACACCATTAACCCTTTTAGCCCAACAGTGATCAGCATCAAATTTCTCCTAATAATATCAGTGCCTTACAACACATACAGGTCATGAGAATTAAGGAAATCATCACACAAGATGAATTGTCTTGGTGATGACACAAGTTCTCCCAACTAGTCCCCAACAAAATGTATAGAGACCAGTAAGGAGAATTTGCATAATGATGCTGGGGCTTAAAGGGTTAATCAAAAGTCAGAGGTCACGTGGGAGTGTCCAGTTACCCCTCTCTTCCCTGAATCCTGATACTAGGGAGCTAAAGCAACCACAGCAGTAACGCCAAGGAAAACGTCACTTTAAAAATGACTTTCAGATATTTCAAACTTCTTCGTGATAGTTTCAACTTGTTCAATCTGTCTAATGCAGCCAAAGTATCCGGGAGCTGACTCTGTAAGGATGGCATTACAGTTCAGGTAAAAAAACGAAAATTCACTGCCATGTGTTCTTATTCTACATAAAACTTTGAATTTTGTCATTTCACGTTGTTGCTTTGCAGAAGACGGCAAGAAATGTACCAAAATCTGTATCGCATGTGCAGAGTCATTGTTTTGCTAATTAAACCTTTTGTTTTGTGACATTCTTGTCAGCCGCCAGCTGTCGCCGTTGTGTTTGCTTAACTGAGTTCCCTACTCTATGCTCCTGCGTGTTTATTCCTACCTGTCTCAGCCTCTCCAAAGTTATGCTCATCCACCAAGTATTCATAGACAACACCAAATGAGTTATGGATCCCAAACACTATAAAATTGACAGTGAAGGTGCCACAGCATACAACCCAGCCCCACCCTCCTTCAGGCTTCTTGCACTCCTCTTGCTGGGTGGCTGGACCTGAAGCAGAATCTCCGTCAAGAATCTGCTCTTTATCTGCCATGTCAAATGTTTGTTAGGTGGTTATTGTTGGATCAAAGAGCATGGGTGCAGGCCATTCATGTAGTTATTAAAGTTAGAAGTTGGTGGAAACCATCTGCAACGAGTAGAATCATTGGTTTTTGGTTAAATATTTTTCTTGACTGATGTTAAGGGTGAAAATATCTTTTCAACTATTTTTCTGATTCCTAAACTTTATTTGTTACAGACATATGCTGATCTTGCAAGTGGAATGAAGCGCAGTTGCAAACTAAGTAGAGTTTGAGTACAGGTAACACAGCCATAGTAAGTTCAACTATTTTACCCTTTCACTCCCAAGACTGCTTAAAATCAAAATTTAAGACAAATCCCAAAATTATTTCATTTTGTAAAAAACTTAAATATACATAGCACCATGTGAAAGTACTGCTGACAAGGTTTTATTTGAATGGTCACACTATGGGATTTCATCCACAGACTCAGAAGTTAGAATCACTTTTGTCTTACCATAACCCACTCTGGGAGTTGTTTTCTTTTGCCCAGAAAAATTGATATAAATTGTGCTGCATTCTCATCAATCCAGCTTGCTCAATTAAGATTGATAAATTTCTGGTACAATTTCACCTACAGATTTTTAATGTGCCAGAACTCTTATAAAATTGACAGTTTCTATGACATTTGGTACAATTTTTTTCCCAACTGGTGAAGTATAGTACTGTAATTAATTAGTGAGCATCACCTTTAGAAATGATCGAAAAAGTAAATTTTTGCCTGCAACCTATAAGTTTGTTGCTAATTCTAAAGATGTGCATTTCTAATCTGTTTACAATACATACATTTTTTCTATTTTCATTCTTCACTTGAGTTTGACTCTGTTTGAGGTTTAATTTATTTGACATTTTTAGCTACACCAGTTGTCAAATATTAGACAATAGACACATGGACAGAAGGCTAATTTGGTGTGCATATATGCCTTTTTCCTTCTTTTATTTTTTTTCTAAAAACACAACCTTTTGAAAATTGATAAAAATTGAAAAATAAGACAGTGTACTCCCCCCCCTCCCCCTTAAGAGAACAGCTATAAGTTTGCTGCCCATTTTAAAACATCTTTGCCAGTTCGTGAATAAAGTCAACCACTGAACAGAAATCTTTTCATGATTGTGTGCAATGTGCTTTGGTTGTTTATATAAGCTTGCAGATTCATTAAGCAATAGCCTGTAGTGAGAATATTAGCTGGGTGCCAACTTTAATGGCAACCCTGTTTTTAACTTTCCTCAAAAAATTGAATTACAAATATTAAAGTGATCAATCAAGGTGATAGCAAATGCATTATTAGGAATAAGATGATAGCTGTTCCTGGTTACTTGTAACCTGTATCTGGTTTTGTTTGTTATACATTGAAATAAAAAATATTACTCCTGACTGACTAGCCAGCATGCAGTGTAACGTTTTTCATCTTTTTAAGTACATCAAAAAAGTTGTTGAAGAATTTCTTAGTTTTTGAAAGCCATTGCATGTTCAAAAGGATGCAGATAGCGGGCAAGCTTATTTCCTGTTTACACCAACACATTATTTTTCCTAAAATCCTTTCACACGAAATTGAATAGAGGCAGTACAATTATAGTGCCTTTACAGTTTGCTTTGTCAGAATATATATGGAAATCTGATGTGACAATCAACTTGGATTTTAAAATTAAAATTGACTCAAACTAAATTTTCAAAAGTAAAAGACATACAGAAGATAGGATAAGTACCTAACAAGGCCTGATATTTCAACGAAGTGGAATAAGCCAAAAAAAAAAATGTCTGAGATTAAATTTAAAAATAAGCTTACTTTAAATATAAATTTTTACAACCATGATGGGTTAAAAATGATACCTAAATATTTTAACTGATCAAGGGAAATATGTAGACAAGAAAAATAAATGGAATTTGGAAGCATAGTTGATTTCATTTTACAGAACTAGCGTGCGATACTACACATAACAGCAGAGACTTTGAATTCATGAATAAACTGGTATTTACGCGACGTAGCATACAATAGACATGAAGGTGTGAATAACATACTGGTACTGATACCAAATTATAGCCACTGTTTTGAAAAATATCTAAGATTAAGTTTTGATAAGTGAATTTCCTTGGATGAAATAAACCATCTCCGCCGTAATCAACATGCTGGTTTCTGAATGAAGGAAGTTTGTACTTCATTTTATTGTAATTTCATTTTTATGGAGTATATTGTACCTTCAAACTTCGAAGCCAAATGACTTCTCGAATTTCGTTCACATGCTGAAACCTATATTTATTTCTAAAACTGTGCTTCATTTTGTGTGATAAAATACCTTCGAATACTCCAACACAAGCCTTAATAAGATCAAGATAAATTGTTAAGCTTACTTAATCGGTCTTGCAATCGGATCTAAATAGTTGAAGCTACTTGAATATTTCCTTCGAAATTACCTTCAATAACCTGTAGATTGACTTGCCACCTCTCTTTGAAGTCTCCAAAGTTTCCGTTCAGTGACCGAACTTTAAAATCCTTATGAGAATCTACATAAGCTTGACCTTAATACTAGACAGAAGAAAAATATTGTTAATCCATCTGTTAATCCATCTTGACAGACCGTGGGAAGATTGGGAAGAGGTGATGCAATAGCGCTGACGAGCGCTGACAAATGCGCTGACAACTAATCGGTAGTGAAAATACAATTAAGAACTGGACTTTTGGATCGTGAAGCATCGGAATGTACAAACAACAACAACTCTTTCTCAACTTCAAAAGGAATACAATGAATACAACATTTGTTTATTACACGAAGCTTTGATTCTTTGCCAGAATCTTTGCCAACTAAAGAAAATTAATTGATTGCAAAATTATCTTTAAGGACGTTCGCGCGCAAACATGGGAGTCACCGTGCTCGTTTCGGAGAAAAAGCCCATTGAAAACTTGACGTTTTAAGAAACTTTGGTCATGTAAGGTGAAATCGGCTCCATTGCTATCAGCAAATAAAATAAGTTTAAGTGGAGAACTATAGATAATGCCGATTGTTTTATTTCAACGCACATAGGCCTATTAAGCAAATTTTTGCAGCTGATGTCATTCCTTCAGGTAGAATTAGCCTCACAGAAGGATAATTGTGAGTCATGCATACACTCTTTTTTTTATAAGAACGTCTAATTTTGCGGCTGAGGCTGAACCGAAACTGAATGTTCTTATTTTTTTCACGTTTTGAGCCCAAAATGCTCTTAGCATGTTCTTAAGGTGATTCCATCGAAAAAGAAGTTGTAATGAGAATTTGTTGAAACTTTGCACAGTTACTAATTACACCTAGTACATTAAAAAAATAAAATAAAAAGAGGGGGTCACCGTGTCCGATTTCACGCTACGGGGCTGTAGTATAAAGGTACTTTGCTATCTTTAGACAGCAATATTAATAAAACCTATCCTTGTACTAGAGACACCCATTACTTCAACAAGTTATTACTAGGAATGAAATAGAAGCATTATTCTTATGATAGAAGAACAACGTTACAGTAAGACGTCTTAAAATTGCCGTTACAACTAAACTACTTTGAAATAATAGGCAAATCGAGCGTCTGCACGGTTGCAGTGAAACGCCTAAAACCTGACTGTAACAGTGAATCAACCGGAATATTTCAAAATTGAATAATGAAAAATTCTTCAAATTTGAATATATCATGTAAAGTCGTATTTTCCTTAAATAAATGGAATAAAAAAGTGGGGTCACCGAGTTCGTTTGGGAGAAAACGACCATTTATTTCTCTGAACAGCTCAGCTTCCATAGGAAACCTATCAAGTTGCGAACGCGCGCGCGCTCGTGCGCGCGCTAATCACGCAAAAAATGATGCGCAGAAAGGATGCGCAATGCAATTGAATGGAATCACCTTAAGTTACATGGTATAGAAGTTCAGAAAACTGATATAAACGTGACCAGGAAACCTTAAAACGCCCATTGTGCGCTGTATCATGTCAACTTTCTTTGACATACATGCTGTTGTTGTTTTTTCTTCTTAGCAAAATTCACTTTATTACTCTTTCACAGTTGAGAAAGAAAGAAAATGTAGCCTGAGCTCTACATTTAAAAAAAAAAAAACAAAAACAAAACAAAACAAAGAAAATGTGATTCGATAGAAATTCATGTTGTTACTCATGATGTGTTTTTAGCTCGATGCAAAACCTGTTGCAGAGCTGAACAAAATTACCGTGCCTTGTCTCTTAGTCTCAGCTTGGGTACGTTCTTAGTATGTTCTTAAAATCTGGGTCAATTTCAGCCTCAACGTTCTTATAAAAAAGGTTCTCATAAAAAAAAAGTGTACTCGCTTTCGTAGAAAAATTCGATCTTATTTGAGCAAAAATAGCAAAACATTAATACTTCTCACGCTCACAATTTTTTTTTTTTTTTTTTTATAAAATGGAAAGAACCAGAATGAGATTTAGATTTGAATTTTTTCTTTACAGCATTGAATTGTTAGTAATTTAATTCAGCAAGTAAAGAGCGGTGATTCCCTAGCTTGCGCGCACAGGTGGCATTAATCCTTTTCTTTTAATTTTACTCTGAAAATATCCTCATAAGCCTGTCATCTCGACGTAACCTATTTCCAACTTGATAGTGCGCATGCTGTGATGACCATAAGAGCTCTTGTAGACAAACTGTCGTTTTTGTCCTGTTTGTGTTCCGTCGGGGAAGGAAGCGCGAATCGTTGAAAGTGCGGACACTCGCAAGGTTCAATGCGTCGTATCTCGTGGCCGGGCTCGAAACCATTAGCCTGGGTAGCAAGCGTTTCCATATGGTTTTCCGCCCGTTCGAGGCGTTTTTCGCATTTTGCCGCAACACTGATGGAAGCAGCGGGGAGGGGGTTTTGCGCTCGCCCCAATTTTCGCGCCTTCAACAGTGTTCAAGAAGCGAAAAATGCTTCAAACATGCGGAAACGCTTGCTACGCAGGCTACGAAACCATCAACTATTAAACCTGCACAAAAATACGGACCGTGATGTAGTCTAGAGCACTTGTCATAGCCATTGTCATACCAATAAGATAAATTCAGAAGTCAGTGAAAACAAACAAGGAAAAGAGTCAGATGCTTGCCCAAAATGGTTTGCGTGATGTTCGTAGTATGAAGGATGGTCATGAAATCGGAGATACCCACCACTTACCCAACTGTTCGAAAGCCCAAATTAAAATATTAAAATAATTGTGACTGCGCAGGACAATAGCTGTTCAAATCACTTTCAAATTAGCCCTCTTTCAACAGGAAATCAATGCCAAAAAAATTTTTGGGCTACACTTTACAGGTATTTTGCAGTATGTGACCTATGTGACCAAAGTATCGGTGTGGCGTTGCGTGACTTTTGTTTGTCACACAATCGTATATGCGTGCAAATCTAAGAACTAGAAATCGTATGGATGAAAACCATTTCTGTATCTTGTTTTGCTTCTTTGTTATAAAATCTTACTGCCACTCTTCTTAAATGAACGTTCTGTAAATGGAATTTGTAAGAATGACGTGTCGACAACTTGGGAATTTGTTTTTGTCCTTGTTAAGTGACGCATTTCCCGCCTTTGATTCCTCATTGTTTATTTTCGTTTAGTGTCATTGTTATTCAAACATATTTGGATAAACTCGTATGTTTCTTTTCAAATGCAAAATTTACATACTTCGGGAATTCTAGGAATCCACGCGTAACCAGCGAACTGAATTGAGTGCAGGTCGACTGCTTAGCTGGAAAGTTCGAAGAGGTTTCAGTTTTTTAAACCCCGGCGCGCGCTTACGGACGACCGTCTGTCTCAAGATGGCGACCGATAAGAGTTCGCTTGAAAGGCAAAGCGTGAATCGAGAATCCGCAGTCTTCAAGCAAACGATACGAGAGAGAACAGGTATTTAATTGTGCACTTTTAAAGTCTGTTTTGCGTGTTTGACCACTGCTATTTGTTAACACATCACTTACTATCGGAAATTGTTGTGTTGTTTGGTTGTGCATTCGCTGTGAATTTATCAGCTTTCGAAGTAAGAAAGTTAAGCTTAGTAATTAAACACGGTTCAAGCTTAAAAACAGCGGCGGTTGAGTATTATAAGCTGCCAGTTGTTGGTAGTCATAACCTGATTTATTAGAAGGATCTCTTTGTATGTGACCTGATCAGATCCGGGAATACATTTCTGTTTCGGGTTAATGTTATCTATATCCAGGGCATAATGAAAGAAATTTGCAAGACGAATTAAAAGAACAAAACGGTGCTGCAAGTTGACATTTTTCGATTAGATTTAGCAACAGTTTTATCTTCTCAAAGTCGCAGATTTCCTGTGAAGTGGTCAATAATTTGCATACTTTTGTACCTAATAAACCATGTTTTGGTTAACAGTGCTAAGTCGTGCAGCCCTTCAGAGTTCAAGGACTTAAATGTCGTAACCCATTTATTTCCTTTTTACACCCGAGAGTATTTACGTAGAGAATATGTTTGTGGTTATGCACTTTCTCTTTGCTACATTCTCGCCAGCAACTGATCTGTTAAAAGCTCCGTGATTTTAATAAAAGGATTGTCTTTTGAAGTATAATGACAGCAAATGACCTTAAATGGGAAGCAAATTTTCCTTAAGTGCAGACTACCCCACATCATATTTTTAATTACAAAAAGAAAACGTCATATTTTGTTGTCACTGAAAACGTTTGATCACATTCACATTTGTCAGCTTTTTCCGAAAAATGAGCTAGCGATAAGAAATTTGACCTTTAACTTCGTAACATCAAGCAGCTACGATCAGGCTTAATTTCCGACATCATGTTTTATTTTATTTGTTTCTGATGCCTACTAATATTTTAATACCTCTACTACTAAAACAGCAGTTGAGAAAAAGATATCAGTTATTTCAGCGCAGTAAAACTGCAAAAAAGTTTGAGTTATATTTCTGATTACCAAAATAACGTATTTAAATTGCAGAATCCGGATTCTAGCGGTTTTCCGTTTAAGTATCGAGGCAATATAGACTTGTTTTTTGAGTGATCTCGAACCGGAATTTTTGGTGTCATACTTCACCGATTCTGCGTGTACTTGTCAGCAAAGAATCCTGTGTTATTTCTTACAGTATTTATTGATTGGTGTCAACATTCCCGCTTGTCAAGATTTTCATGTAAATATGCTAAAACCCATGGGCTAGTTTACTAATGCCGTAGACAATGGTCTCGACACGAGACCGGACAAGAAAAACTTGAATTGATTTTTGTGGTTTTCGATGATTATCACATACAAGAAATGGTTTAACGTTAAAAGCTCTCTCAACGTCAATTGAGCAAGCAAATGCCGGATGCCTAATCCATTTACAGCTTGGAACCTTTCTGAGACCTTCTAATAGTTTGATCCGCTTAAAAATACATTTTTATCCATCTTTTATGAAATGTAGTATTCAGCATGCAAATTCAAAGCGGTGATGTAGTAATTAAAAGATGCTGTATTAAAAACATGTTTATATTGCGTTTGTGTATCACCCATTACGGGATTATCTAAATCTTATTCGTGACAGAATACGAAAAATACCCTTTCGCAAAAAAATCGTTGCACTTAAATGCCAAATCTCCGTTGAAAACTCGAAGTTTTAATTAGAACTGGGCATCAAAATATGTGATGAGGTGCAACTTTTAAAATTTTGTCTCTCCCTCTAAACGTTCCCCAGAGCGGACATCCGTCCGTCCGTACATCCGTACGTCCGTCCGTCCGCACCACAGGGATACCAATACACTTCATACACTGGATATAACCCTGTGCTGAATCCCGTGTGTTTTTGGCGCGAAATCGCATGTGACCCGCGTTGTAGCAAAACAAGCAAAGACAACAAAAGTCAAAAACAAATTTGTTAATGGAAAAAAAAGTTCAAGGAACACTCAGTTGTCTTTTTGGTGGAAGGGGAAAAGTTCAATTTAGGCGAAAGAAATTAGGCGATAAAGTTCAGGTAAAAAGTTCAAATTTGCCCCGTCGGTTCTGTTCAAACTCGGTCGGTACACCGCTTGAGTTCGCAGCTTTTCGCAGCGGGTTCGACGCCAAATATAGCAGAGCTAGTGCTTTTTGGTTTTTTTCTGTCCACAACCATGGTTTTTACGGCGTTTCGAACACATTTTGCAGGAAAAACACCAGCATTTTCACGCTGATAGGCAGCTTGTCACGAAGAAAGAAATAAGTATTAAAATTAACTCCAAATATATCGCTAAACGCCCATGGCCTAGACTTGAATGAGACTTGAATGAGACTATTTTCACAAATTAATAACTGCCAGCGAAAACAAAAAAAACAACAACAACAAAAAAAACAGACAAAACAAAAAGGGGGGCTCCGCTTTTAGGCTTGGCTAAATCTATATATTAAACTGAGCCCGCAGTTGTCGCGTTTTGGTCAGTGACGGTTACCAAGCAGCATGAAGTTTTTTCTTCTGCGCAAGTTTTGCTCGGTCTTCTCAACAGTTTTTGAATTTTGCTGGAATTTTCGGTTAAAAATCATTCGTTTTTCAACTGAAATTTCTGGATTGTTTTCTTTTTATCGTTGCAGGGAAAGAACTGCAAGTACGTGTTACGATTTATACGCGCAATATATATAGAAGGTGGTGGCTGTATTTCATTCTAACACCTAATATAATCGTTTGCGTGATATAACATAAATGTTTTGTGTGTTTACCACAAAAAAGAACAACTAAATAAAACGCTTGCTATCTGCACTGACAGCCAGTGCCTGCAAGATGCAAGTAAGAAAGAATTATTTCTTAGTAAAGCTGTTAGTGCGCTTGCAATCAATGAGAAAACTGATATAGACACCGCCTTTCATGTTTGGAGGACCTTGTTATACTGAAACACCCGACTCGACGCGTTTGGTGAGAACTACGGAGCCTTTAACAGTCAGTTGTGTCGCGTCATAGCGCCTGTCGTTGACGATTCAGTCGCATCCGGTATTTAAACGTTTGATGCATGCAGTTCCCACCGAAATATATTTTTTGTATAATAGTACTCTGAAGCTTGAAGCCGTTTCTGAAAACTTACTAAGCATTCTCACGTTGAGTATCCGTGCAGAATTTTGTCTCCGCCTGCGACCAGTTTTGTCGCCTTAGCCTTTGGTTTGTCATTGCATTTGTTGAAATGTTTCTTACAAATTTAAACGAGGAGAGCGCTTTGTAATAACTACAGATGCATGGCAATGAAAAACAGCAATGGCGTTGAACAAGTTTGAACGCTGAAGTGATTCGAACTCAACCCTTTCCTGGAGCCCGCGCCTTTAACCAGCGTGCTGGCAACAGAGCTTGTCCACTGGTCAAGGTAAACGCGGGCTCTGGGCAAAAGCGTATGGTGGCGTCCCTCAATTCACACGTTTCTCAGCCATGGTCGATCGATCATCACGGCTTTTTTACGTAACAGTTGACGTAGGTGGTCCTTATTCTGTAATAGCTGGGGGTGAATTTGTCGGAAAACGTTGGGTGGTATGCGAACGATCTTTGTTTCGCAGGCCACCGTGACAGCAGAAAACTCACTGCAAATGAAAACGAGAGTCATCGAGAGGTGAAGGCTGAGAGTTGGACAAGAGCTTATTTCAATTCTCAGCGCTTATCGTCTGGCCGACCAAACAAGGAAAAGAGTTAGCGATAGTCCGCCGAGTTTTTATTTTATAGCCAGAGAAAAAACTCTCGATAACTCTCAAGATAATTAGAGCACGTTCAAATTCGTTGAGAGCGCACGAGAGTTTCATGTTAAACAAGAGGGGGAGTTTGAACTCTCTACGCCTGACTTAGTTGGTGATCTAGTAGTCCGTACAGACTACATGAAGCAACTCAAACGTCGTGTGACATTTAGGTAGATCACCGTGCAAATGGTGACGTGGACATGTGTTACAACGAGCAAGATCTATTTAAGTGGGTACGCTTTGAGTTGCCGGCTAGTTGATCTTGATGTCCGCGGGAACTTCGGTCTGACCTGAAAACGAAAAGATTTTTTTTAACTCCATACTTCATATTACAAAACAAAGTTATGCTTAGCCTGCTTGTAGTATCCTCGATGCTAGTATTTGTGCGTGCGAAGTTTATATTTACATTTGAACCTCAAAATATCTTAAAAGACATCTTGTCAGGTCCAATATTTTAGTAAAACATTCTGTCAATCACTTTTGTACCGAGGAGGCTTTTAAGTGTGCAAATAGTTTTAATGAATGCCTAAAAACGTGCGGTGTGCTGTCCTTTTGTTCACGTTGTCGATCGGAGTCACGAAGCATTTTATCCAAATCCGTCAACCTTTTACATTCTCCTACCGGTGACTTACTAATTTAAGGATACTCTTATTAAATAAATGAAAAGTAATACATGTGAACTGCGATATGAAAATGTAGTACATGGAAGACCATAGCAGGGGCAAAGGCATCTAGAGCAGTTGCCAAACGAAAGTCTGAATTTTAATGTGATTCGAAGCAATGACCCTGCGACACCAGTGCAGCGCTCTTTCCAACTAAGCTATCACGCCAACTGGGACCTGGGATAATCTTGCAATGATTTTTTTCCAAACTTTACTCAGTGTTTTAACCAACAATTTTCTTATCAATTTCTCGTTGTTTTAAAGTTATGGTAGCAATCACGTACGTAATACGCGTGGTTGTTTGGGAGATCAAGGAAATTCGTGAGAACTCAAGCCGAAGTTTGTTTGCACGTCTGTTCCAATTTCTGCCAATTTTCACAAGTGTTACTAAATATATGTCATCCATTTTTGTATGAAATAAAATCCCAAAATAGTTTTCTTTGTTTCGATGGAGTTATAATTAAGTGTTTTTAACCAACTTGTAGAGCGCTTGTAGATTATCTTGCTTCTTTCAGTCGTAACCGCCAATTGATCTCGATTTGAAAGGCGCGAATGGTTTTCAAATATCTCGACTTTGACAAAAGTACTTCGACAAAAATATTTCGACCTCGTCAAAAACACGATGGCCGAAGATGACAAGATGGATTAGTTTATCGAAGAAAAGTCACATTTTCAATTGACAGATTTTAGCATTTCACTCATTTCAACGAGAGACTTTTCTAAAAGTTGTCAAGTACAGGAATGCCATCTATGGTACGGTTGCTATTCTATCAGATCGTGCGAATACCTGTCTTTATGGCCTCTATGTTAATTTACTAATAAAATGGCGACCCCTTACTTAGTCCTTTAATTTTCGTAGTATTTTCTTTGCAGTAACTTGCTAGTAAGAATTACTGCATGGTCAAGATTGAGTTCTCAACCTTTGAAATTTTTTTTAGCCATTTTCAGTGTTTTGACCTGAAAATAACTATCAACATATAAGCAAAACAAAGAGTGACAAATACATGATGACGAAAGTCTATCAACTATTTTTGCACAAGGAAAATAACTTTCAATGTTCTGTCCACGGTAACTTGCCTCTTCTTCCAGGCAGTCAGTCATAACCTTTCTACAATGAAACCAAATTTTTCAATGGTAATACCTTAGACACTTGGTTGGGAAAGATTGATATATTGTTTGTAAATATAAAACCTCGTAACATTTTGTTGTTGTACTCATTTTTTAATCTGAAAATTAATCTGCTCATAAATAAAATCGAGTGTCATTTTAAGGGAACGTTTTACATATAAACAGGCAAACGCCACCTGGTTCTTAAAGAGCTGTCGCTCAAGTTTCAGGCTAATTTTTCTTCAATTGAAGAGGCTAATATTTTTGTGTCGTTCATGTTAATGTTTTCATTTTCTCTAAGACCAATGCTATACCATGGAATATTTCTTATAATGTCTCGATAAACTTATATTGAACTTAAGAACTTAGAAAACCGTCAGTACGACGTTGATTCAAATTTCGTGCAAATTTAAAACGGAAATTTAAAAACCAACCGGAAGATGGATCAGCCGACGCGTCCGTTTATGCCCAAGAAAACGTCATTCGAAACCACGATGGCTTTTGTTAAGGGACGAGGTAACTTACACGAATCATTTTCACTCCCTTTCATTTATTTTTATTCAGTGCCTTTATCTTTGTTCGGACGTGCATTTTAAGCTAGTGACAAATTACCTCTTAGAGCTGAAACTCGACTCATGTGACAGCTAACTTTCGAGTCTCTGGAAGAATCGCTAAAATGTGGCACTCAGTTGAAAGCTTCTGAGCAGTACTTTTCTGTTGTGTGTGTTTTTCAAATTTCTTAACGTATAAAAATTGTAGAAAATTTGTGAAAGTTTTACTTTGATTTAAACGGTTAAGGGACGCGTATTGTGCTGGCGATGGTTTGTTTATTTACAATATATGTTATGTTCCTTTATGGCGGCCAAGAATTAATTAACGGTTTTTTGGCAGCGGCAAAATGTCAACACAGTGGCGACGCCTAATATATAGTATAGTTTTGTAATATTAGCCTGCTTCAGGACAAAAGATCGAAAAGGTGCAAATGAAAAACAGATATCGACTGGAAAAGGTGTTAACGAAAAAGTGGGGTTGTTTTCGTGTTTGATAGTGGGTGGGAGGAAGCATGGGGGGGAGGGTGGGGGAGCCTTGTGATTCCGACCAGCTCGATATTGGTCTCTAGCTAGCTGCCTTGACTAGCCATTGCCACATGAGGGTATAGAGATTAACGTAAAGCCTGTATCACATTGAATTACGTTGTTGTTAGTTGTTGTTCTTGTTTGCACCCGATGCTTTACCCGATGCTTGAAGCATCCGAAAATGTGTGATAACCGTGGGAGACTGATTTCAAAGAGCGATCAATAACTAAATTCTTGTTTCGCTTTCTCGGCGAAAAACATTTACTCTCAAGTGGACTGGTTACGAGAGTTCGAACCTTTTGGCATCGTCTGCGGGATATTGACTGGATCTACTGCCAAATTCTTAACACTGAAGTTAGAGGAAAAATTGGGTAATCAGTAGGGAGAATTCGCACGTTGAGATTGGAGTGAAGGGAGCGTGGGGAGCTGGCTCCATTTTGCGTTTCGTAAGAAATACAGACCGAAAATACAGACTTCAGTGCACTTTAGTTTACGCGTCTGAACAGTCAAAAAGAAACCCCAGAAAAATATGGGTTTTTTGTCAGCCCTAAGCTTGTGCCTCACTGGGTTATGTTTTCGATCAATTTGGTTGTTTTTGTTTTTCAATAGGTGAGAGAGAAGAAATACACAAGAAGACATTTCGAAAATGGATCAACTCCAAACTTGCAATGGTAAGTCAAACTGTGTTTTAAAAGGTAGGTCGCACATTGCAATAACCCACATTCGTTTGGATAATTCGCCAGAAATGAATGATCATGATGTATCGAGTATTAGTACATACTATTGTAGTATGTACTGTATCAGTATATATTGTGCTTGAACTTAGCTTTTTCTTGCGTCCTACGTCGAAATCAGCCTTTGCACTATCGCTAGGAGTTCAACTTCTGTGCTTGTTAATAGTTATTTCTTTTTCAACTTTCTTCAGGCCGTGCCTCCGTTAGAAATAACGGATCTTATAGAGGAAATTCGAGATGGTCACGTATTACTTTCGCTGTTAGAAGTTCTTTTGGGAACAACGCTGGTAAGGCCTTAAAATGTACTGCAAAATCATGTCTAGGTACTTTCTTCTCCCTGGGAAAATAAGTCACTTGTTACAAATCCTTACTTGGACAAAACTATTGAGACACTTGAGACACAAAATTTGTCTGTAAACATTCTTTCACTGACAATTCTCCACCCTCTCCAACTAATCAATGTTGTTTTGCCGACGAAAAAGTGGGGAGGGAAGGGAAATCATTTCTGCATTTTTTTTAATCCAAGGAAGTGGAGAAATAGGCCCGCATTTTGCATTGGTCTGAACTGATTTTGCCGGGTCGCTGATCTCCTTAATCTCCTACTGTTTATTAGTGCATGTTTTGGGCTAGCCAGTGTTTAAATTGTATGCAGCTAAACCCAACAATTACATAAGGTAGCCTCGTAACATAAATAATATCATGACGTATGGTCAGTCTTTTGTAGAGTTAATCTTTTTATTTCTTCTTCAACAGAAAAGAGAAAAAGGTCGAATGCGCGTACACAAACTCAACAATGTAACCACAGCATTGAAGTTACTGGAGAAGAACAGAGTGAGTATTTTGGAGCTAAACTGAATCGCTTCAATCTCTGTCGCTTTTGTCCTGACTTTAAATGTTTATATAAAGGGACTATGTCAGGGGATTTTAGTTGCATTTTGTCAAAGCTGCGCTAAGATTATGATGAGGAACCTTAGTTCACACTGAAAATGATCCTAAAACACCAAGAGTAAGTGATTTTTTAATGAGAACAAACCATAATCATAATCAGTTTTAACGATTTTTGTAAGTCAACCGCAGAACTTGAATACGTTGGCCAAACGTTTTCAAGTTGTAATCCATTTCCATCCTGGACATCCATGGCTAAAGACACTTATTAACAGTTCCCCTGCTCTAATACTAATATCTTTCAACAAAGTTGGACCATTTTTTAGGTTTTAAGAAATGTATATGTAACGTTTGGCTTTTCAAAGTGTTATTAACTGAAAATAGCTGATATCGTCCCCTAAATCCCGTACCCAGATTTCCAACGGTCAGACGTTTTCAGTGTCAAAGAGTTGCATTGAGGCACGCGGCAAACCTGTTGTTTTTCGTTTCAGTTTGTTTTATCCAGTGTTACTCGATTAACGTTTATAACGTGAACCTGTACTAAAACACCACAACTGTGATGCAGTCCTTAGCCTTAACTGATGACAAGGAATGTGTATTGCTCTTTCTTAACCTCTCTCTGTCTTGAGTCAAAATTTTGGCTAGAAATCCGTGAAATCTTGGAAAAAAGCTTATTTCTTATCATTGCGTTTTCTGCTACTTCGAAAACAAGAAAGTTCGGTCAGACACTTAAACCATATTTAATGACGTATTTTGCCTTACATGAAAGCACAAAAAGACGCTTGGACTTAAAAGCCCTGATATTTTGTTGGGCACTATATAGCAACGACCCGACTCCAGAAAAAAGGTGCCCTTGGTATTAAACGGCCAAACGAAATCCATATAATTCTAAATCGAACATCTTTTACCTTGTCAAAAGTGATGTATAAAAACAAACGTTATATCCAGACATGACGTCATTTTGTCGAGGCATGATCCGTTACCAGATACAGAAATTTTCCAGAGATTATAGGGAGAATCCTGTTACGTTAAAAGCAGAATCTCTTGCTGGATTCTTCCTTTTATACCTCGCCATCGAAGCGCACAAATATTTCAGGTAGGTCAGAAAGTCGCATATTCTTCCGTTGTTTTAACTTAGTTTTTGTTGGTGTTCTTTTTAATTCGTTTCCGAGTATTTTTCTTTGCTGCTCTATTCCACAAATTTTCTGGAAGTGGCGACTGCACATTTTCTTATTTTGGGCCTTTCGTTCACTGCTTGCGTGAGACAGGTTTCTTGTTGTCAACTTTGTTGATATCGAGTTTTTGAAGAATTTTTACTTAAAGGATAGGCACTGGATGGAGGGAAGAATTGATTGATAAAATGATCTTGAAGTTGCTCAATCTTCCGCCCAGGATTTCGTAATCCTGTAGATTGAGGACCTAGCATGCCTACTCAGGCTACGAGTTGTACGGTGTTAGGCTTACATGTGTTTGTCAGACCATTTTTCTCAGAGGCCCCCTCCTTTAACGGACAGGTCCACATCTTAACCCAATTGTTGAAAATAGTGTTAGGACCCATTTCTTACGTCGTATACTGACCTTATAGGGGTTTTTGGGATTGCAAATGTCGTTTCCTTCATTATGATGGTATACACCGAAATAGTCTAGGGCAATATCTGTAAATTCTACCACAGTTTGAGAGGGACAGAGTTGAGATGATGAAGGACCGTATCAACGTCTTGACTTTGCTAAAAGAGCAGGGGAGTTGTATTTTTTATTGCCAGTTCGTATTTTGTTAGACTAAGACGGTTTGTTGTGACAGTTTTACATCATGGTTGTTTCTTTTAGCTCGAGACACTTCGTCTCGGAATTTGACCCGTTTTTCCTAAATGACTTGACTTAGCTTTCAAAAAGTGTTTATCCAGCTTTTTATGTATTAAGTTAAGTAGACTTGGATTATCGTATTTACTTAAAAGTTTAAATAGCTTTTATGATTACCCGTTCGCAATTGGCCGAATCTTGAACATCAGTTTTAGTTACAATATCTTAAGTTCACTTTAAAATTGCATCAGGAAAAAGAAGCTTATTATGTTGTAAACGCTCCATTGGTACTTTGAAAGCTTTTCAAAAAAATTAAAATTTAGCTTTCTGAATTTGAACACATACTCATTGCTCCTCGGCTGTCAATTTTGATTGGTACAAATTTCAAACATTTGAATATAATTAACACAGAGATGGTAAATTGTACGCTAGTTTTTGTTTTTTTTTTCTGTACAGCCATTGTAAATTTCCGTTTAGCACGACGTTATCTAAGGTTATTTGCCGAAAACAGTGCCCTGTGGATAGTGGGATGCAGCGAAAAAATGACAACAAACTTTTTATGAGTAATTAATGTAACAAAGTTATACAAGACCCAAACCAATATAGCATAGGTAAAAGAGTCGAGTGAAACGATGACAAGAAAAAAAAACATCCACATTTTAATTAATAACAATAACGGAGAGAAAAGCGGAGAGAAACGAAATACGTCTGCGTTCGCACTGAGGCTAACGTAATTACGCGATAAGAAACATTAATTTCCCGACCAACAGGAAACGACAATGTTTTTTCGGTATAGTTTAATGTGAAACTAATTTTCTGCCCTCGGTGGTTGCTATATAGTGCCCACCGAAAGCCCTCCTCAGGTGAAACTAAAACCTTGTAAAACATGAGACGGGCCTTAGGCCTCAGGCCCTAGGGTCCCTCTAACTAAAAACTTTCCATTTTTGTAAATCTTACATGGATGGTTTTATTTACTTGTACTGTAAACAACACATTTGAACCTCTTTATGCGAGTCTATTTATTTATTTGTTTGTTTGTTTATTTATCTAGTTTGTCAGTTCCTTTTTTCTTACGAATTTTGTACTTAACCCCATGGCTTATGTCTTCCACTTTTAAGGTAAAACTTGTAGGAATCAGCAATTACGACATTGTCGACGGAAAGACCACGCCCATCCTGGGACTTGTTTGGAGCGTCATTTTGCGTTTCCAGGTAAGTAACGGTGATCAGTCTCTAGAGAGAGTGGGGTTTGGAAAGGGCGCTACCTCGCTAAGTTTTAAAATTAACTCAGAGTTACATTCATAATGTGAGTGATAGCAAAGACGATTTATCAGCCACTCAGGATCAAAGACAAAACCATGTATGGTCAAGTATTGGCATGTTTCCCACACTTAGCTCTGACTTCATGGTTTTCCGTGTAATGGTACTTTGATTAAGTTAATATTCTGTTAGCGTAATTGTTGATGTAACCTAGTATTATATGACGTGCCTGTTGTAAAGACTCACCTATTTGTTTCCCGCTGACCAGGTTCAAGGAGTAATGGAAGAGACTGGCTCAGACAGTGGCGTCAAAGACTTTCAAGTAGAAAAGAAACTGCTCACCTGGTGTCAAACCGCCCTTGACGGGTAAGAAAATAAATCATACGGAGTCAGGTGTTCTTATGAGACTAAGGAATTCAAAATAATTTCTAGAAACTTTCGCGGTCTTTAAGTCGAAAAAAACAGATTACCAGATACTATTGCTTGCTCCAAGTTGACGAATGTACGTCTTCAGTATAAATTCGGCCAATATGCTGAAAAACTAGACTTTTTATGACTATTTGTTTTTCTTTTGTCAAGTTATTGTGTGGTTGTCGACCTATTACTGAAATAGCCTTCGAATCAAGCTTATCACAATTATAAGGTGTACTGCGAGACCTTAAAGTCGATTGTAAGTGTAACACGCCTGTAACATAATGTATATCTGGGTTGGTAGTATGAGTTGTCCATGAAGAAGGCATTATTGTCGAAATGCCAGAAGGTCAACCAACCTAGTGTTTGTTACATAACATATTGCATTTATAGATTGCCCATCTTTTGAACACATTGTAATCCTTTTTAGATATGATGACGCCGTTAACCTGAAGGACTTCACAACGAGTTGGAGAGACGGTTTGGCTTTTAACGCCATCATTCACTCGCACAAGTAAGTATGGGTAATGGTACTCAGGCCAAGCAAAATCGGCACGCTTATGTGTACTTGAGTCGCTGTGAGATTAAGGAAAAGAGAAAGAAAAAGAAGCCACAGAAAATCGAGAAGAACCGCGCACAACTAATAAAACGGATAAAGCTCATGCCAACATTGTTATTGCATTGAAGTCACTCACTCGAACGACACTTCTGTTTTCTATTCCCAGACCTAACGCTAATGTTGCTATTCGCAATGTTGTATCTTCCAGCCTCCAGCTCTTATTTTATCAAAACCGAAAAACTGTGGGTGGGGAAAGTCTAAATCGTTTCAAGTTATCCGCGAGGTCAAGATTTGGTTTTGATTTTATCGGTGATAAAGTGTCACGTAACAAAATAGGACGCCATTTTTCACTGTTACCGGAACCACATAATGTTTGTGGTCTATGAGCGAATTCATCACCAACAACTACTACATCATCTTATATCTGTGCGCTAGCGCTAGAATGTGTGTTACCTAAACTATGTCATTTTACCATATAAGGACAGGAGAACACGCGAAGTATGACAGCGTGTTACGCTGTAAGATCCCGTATTACACTGTTGTGTTCCGATTTGCCCGGTTTACAGATTAGAGTTGAAAATAAATCACAGGGAAAATGAAGTAGAATAGTGAAGAATAAATACATTATTTTATGGGTTTACTACACAACTCGTAAAATATGCAGGCTTGTTATCTGTAAATAAGAATAAGATGTATGCTATCAACAACTGTCTTTATTTTTTAGGCCTGAGCTGTTCCGATTTGAAAGTCTGTTTGACAATGACAATCGCACCAACCTTGACCATGCATTCACTGTGGCTAATGAGGAGTTTTCAGTCCCCAAGCTCCTTGATCCCGCAGGTGAGAGGACTTTCCCTGACCAACAGTGTCTTTTAATTCCAACAAGGGGCTTTAGTTTCTTAAGAAACTGTAGTGCTGCGTCGGTGGGGACGTGAAACACAAATTTTTGGATTTATCAACTAAATTGATAAGGTAAATTGGCCAACGCAAATGATTGAAAGCTGACGTTTCGAGCGTTAGCCCTTCGTCAGAGCGAATCCTGATGAAGGCTTCGGCTTTCAATCTCTTTACGGTGGCCAATTGACCTTATCAATTCAGTTGATAAATCGAAAATCTTTTAATTCGAGTTAGGTTAATTTTTTCTGTTAAGTTCTCTTTAGTCGATTAGTCAAACTCCACTCACTCCTTTAATAGTTTTCGAGACAGTATTTCCAAGATGATAGCCTTTTAGCGTGACGGATATTTGTCGTTTTCTTGCAAACGAAGGGTTCGAAAGTCGGAAGGAAAGAGTGCTCCGTTTTCCTTAAGATTGTTAAGAAAAAAGGTTTCCGAAAATGAAAATTTTGAAAATAGCGATTTGCTGTACTTTACTTCAACATACATATTTATAATGCGGATACAAAAAAAACCTTTTGAAAAGGAAAATCAAAACCTTATAAGCTGTCCTCCGTAAACAAAGAAAAAAAAAAGAAATATACTTTGGTTATGTTACTCATTAAAAACATCCTGACTTAAATTACCTTAAATTGTGAGCCCCTCCCATTGTAAAAAAGAATATTTATTATAAGTTCGTGTGGCTGATTTATTGTAATGAGAAATTTATAGTCCAGGTTTTCCTCAGCTTTTTCACCGGGTGTATCCCTTAATTTTTAACTGAGAGTCGCTTTCAAAAGCCTATGCTTTGGAGCCAAACCATTCGCATGCTTCCCCCCCATCTGTTAGGGTTGAAAGAGATTAGTTTTTTGAAGTTAAACTTACATTTTCAGCTCCTGTTTTACATCGACGTCCCTTCTCCACCTTCCGCGACCTTACGTTTAAGCCTTTTTTTTTGAAATAATAATATTGATTGAAATGATCGCGTTTTGGTTAAGCCGGATTTGATCTGACATTGATTCAGTCTATGCTCATTCACTGAGTGTATATTTCAATTAAACGTGCAACTCTGATGAAGATAATGAAAACTTCGCCGGAATATTACACTATTGCATATTTGCATATTTTGCCAAAAGTTGCAGCATGCCGGCTAAAAGTATATATGTTATTTAATTTTTTCTTTCAGCGGTCGTTTTTGATCATTTTAGCATTTTTTATCGTATGCCCACTACCCCAAAAGTTTAAACTGAAATCTAAATAAAGTCAGCAAATTAATTTTACGTGGAACTTGTATGGGAAAAAGTCATTATCGTTGAAAAGCGTTGGCGATTTGTGTAAATGCTGAGACAGCGTCTAAGCGTAAATGTGTTTGTCATTGTAACATAATAAGTCAAAAAATTAAAAGCCTGCCGCCTAAAGAATGATTTCCTAAAATTTCACTGAGACGTCGTTTAAGGCAGACACTAGCATTAAATTTCCGAACAAAATACTTTTCTTCTTACTCATTAAGATGGCAGTTACTAAAAGCTTTTAAACTGTGCATGGGTTTTAATTAATTTGTGCTTGAAATTTGCACAAAAAGGATATGGTTGCCGTATAGGCGGATTTTTGCGGACCGAAAGTAAAAACTTTGCAACAGCCTACTCTAAAACGGTCTTTCGTTGTAGGAATATCATTGCTAATCATGAATTTTTTTATTTTATTTTTCCTATTCTTTTTCACTGGGATCTATCATTGATTAAATGGAAAGCGTTTCCGTCATACTCATTGAAAAGCAGAAGAGCCGCAAATGAGTTGAACAGCCGATGAGACTCCCAAATTTAATAGTCCAAACTACCTAATTGAAAACTACTCAAAATACAAAAATGGCTCCACTGGAAAAGCATAGTTACTGAAATTAAAACATACGTTTTCAAACTTGTTCAAATTGCAAAACTACCCACTGGCAGTCAATATTCACTTCAATCCACAGGCTCAAGATTGACAAGAAATAGTAACAAAAATGCTTTATGCGAGCTCTTTATCATGCGAAATGATAAACTTGGAGCAATGACTGGTCGGCAGCTTGTGCTCTAATATTCATTACGAGTGGTTTATACGGGCTAGTTTCTACAGCTATTTCAATTAACGTTGTCGGATTTTAAAGCCTCGAGCTTATGCGACGAGACCGAAAAGAAGTATGGGTAGCTGAAAATCGTTTGTGACTCGGCTGTAATTTCGCGGTTGTCGCTACCATGGGAGGGGTACCATAAACCCTTGCCATAAACACTTGCCTGTGTAATTTATTTTGTGTAGGGGTAAGCCGTAGATAAGTTTGCTAAATTTATTTAATAGATTACACCCATGGCACCTTGCGGTCTTATCGCGTAGGTTTTCCAACAACGTCAATTGAAATAGCTGTATACGATCCCTAACGATAGCTATCTTTACTAAAACTTAGCGGTCATCAGCTATCTATGAATTTAGGCTTCACATAATTCCACTGGTCTATTCAATCGCTTGACTGTTGAATCACTGCCCTCTTGTTTCTATATGTTCGTTACGATGGCTGGTCACTTAAGCGATTGAGCGGTCGTAGCCGATCGTATGGAAACCAGCCTAGAATGTGAATACAAACATTACATTTACTGGCCGGTTAGAGGGTTTTTCAAATACGACTTGTAAGTGATCTAAAACTAAAATGCCAGTAACGTAATTCGCCTCCTTCACAGACGTTCTTTTGGGTCGTCACACGCGAAGGGGAGGATTGTGTGACGTGTAATCAAATAATGTTCCTCCGCACTTAAAGTAGGAGCGTTGCGTGACGACCCAACTTATGGCTGCTGAGGAGACCAACACGTTTGTGGCCTTTCTTATTACTGTTTATATGTCCAGATTTTTCAGTCATAGCTCGCCGACTACGATTCGCTGGCATGATTCGACAAAGAACAGCAACGAACTTGGCCGGATTTTTTTTTTTTTTGTATTAAAGTTAGAGTAATCTTTTTTTTTTCTTTTACTTTTAGATATTGACGTTGACCATCCAGACAAGAAGCTCGTGATAATGTACTTGACAAGTTTATATCACGGACTGAGAGAATACTCGCCACAAGGGGGAAGAAAGAGAAGAAAACTAGATGTATGTCTACCAGTTTTTGTTATGCCGCGCTTGTCATGTTGGGCACGGTTTACCTCTAAATTTTGGCATGTAGGATCATTGAGGGGGTGGGGGGGGTGATCTTTTACACGCAAAATTGTAGGATTGGTGCTGTCATTTTGTAATTCAGTTTATAGTTTAGCGGTGTGGGTTACAGTAAATTGCTTATGTCCTACATTTGGAAGTAGTCTACATTCAAACTATCATGAAGAATTAAAAGTGGAGGCGCTGTTGGGGTGCTGTTAGGGAAGCGAATCAGAAAACCTTGGGTAACTTTTACACGCCAGCGATAAGCGCCTCTTGAGAAACCGTGCCAAAACTCTCAATCCGCCGTTGATCCCATCTGACGACGAAAGCAAACACGTTTAATATCTTTTGCTTTTTTTGTTTAGGATTTAGGAGATCTTGAAGCATACCGTGAGGCCCTGAAGGATGTCAATACGTACATCTCACAAGTAGAAAATGACGTTTCCACGAAACTTGAAACCACCACTCGTTTTGCCCACCCACAAGAGGAGTATAAGACGTCAAAGGTAGAACCTCAACAGCGCTTACTGACGAATTGTGACTTTCAAAGAAAAGGGCAGAAAATTCGATAGCTAGTGGAATTATTTTATCATATAGACAACTCCTGGATTTATCAGGAGTAGTCGTCACAAAGCATTCTTTTCTTCCATTTACTTGGACAACCTCTCTTCTAGAGGGATAAGGCTTTATCACAGCTTGGCGACTTAAAAAGAAAAGAAGTTAACAGAAAAACAACCAGAGCTCGTGAAGTTCGATGTTCAGACTTCGCGTTTATTTTTCCTTAGTAAAACTGGTTCAATATCATACAACAATACAACTTTGTTTCACGAGTGTTTGATGGCATTCAAAATTTGTTCAGCGCTATTCAACATTCTTTACAATGATTTAACATCATTTAACAGGGTGCCAATACCCGTTTAACTTGCCGAATTAAACAAAGCCAAGCGGTTTTGAATGGAAATGTTGATTCCGTTTGACCAATACCTTATGCTGCGATGTTGCTAATTGAAGTTTCACTTGCGAAGAAATTTTTGGCAAACTTTGGACTGTAGTAGCAGCGACGGAAATCATAACAATAACAGCAAAAATCTTTTTAGCTCTGACGGAACAACTAAAGATTGTGACGACCAAATCCTCCTCTTCCTCGGCAACAAAGCTTGAAGACACCAATAATGCAAAGCTATTGTGGCCTGCCTCGTACCCTGGCGCTAATGTGATCTTTGATAAGAGAGCGAAGGACTACGGGAAGACTTCACTGAGAGCGCGAGGCACTGAGGGCCCAGGGTGGGGATGCTCACGTACATTAGTAACGGGGAGATGCGAAGGCCCTTTCTGGGTTTGAAATTAGCAATCTGGGCCTTTTCTTTGGTGGATTTTCTAGGTAGAAAGATTTTGGCGGGACTTTTAATAAAAAGCGCGTGTATCTCAGGGTCTCAATTTTACGTCAAAGAATTGCATCAGCTGTTTCATTTATAAACTCAGGGTTTGTTTCGTCGGGTTCTTTTCCATACATTTCCCTGTTACTGGGTTGAAA
This sequence comes from Siderastrea radians, assembly GCA_964017195.1. Classification (NCBI taxonomy): domain Eukaryota; kingdom Metazoa; phylum Cnidaria; class Anthozoa; order Scleractinia; family Rhizangiidae; genus Siderastrea; species Siderastrea radians. The sequence goes on from OZ024888.1 coordinate 41,570,700, forward strand.
AATATTGTTCGTTATATCGAAGTCTTTGTTATAGAGGGGTTCGTTATATCTCGGTTCCATTATATAGTGGTTAAGCTCTAAGAAGGCCATCCCTTCAAACTGGTCGACTTCTGGTGACTCCGTGCTACAACTTCGTTAATGTACCAAGTGAACATCTTGAATTCCTTCGACAGTGCAAGATGGCTTTTATTGCTACGACTTACGAGACTGAACATCGCCTTTTTCGTGAAACGTTCATTTAACTACTGGACTTGGAGGGCAAAACCATTCCTTTTTCTTATCTTAGGACCTCAAGGACAACATCACAGACCACCGTGCGGATGTATCAGATGTGATCGAGAAAGGAGAGGCAGTGATGAAAAGCGAAAAAGCTGACGAGATTCAGTGCACAGAGATAAAAAATGAAATTCTGCAGCTTCACGAGAGATGGGAAAAACTGGAAATACTTTCTCAGAGGTTACACAAAAGGTAAAGGAGTATTAGATTTTATTTAATTTTCAAACCGGCTTATTTAACATGTTATAACTTGTTCAACGTGCCAATTTTTGGTGGCGTTAGACATTACATAATGCAACATTTGTTGAGCGGCAAATGGTGTACGGTGTTAAACCGTGTATAACTGTCTAAAAATTCCCTCAAAAATGTGACCATCTGTTAGCTAATGCCAAGCAACAACAACAACTGCGAAAAGTCCTCCCGCCAAAGCCGGCGCGGTAGCTCTAAAACAGACTGAATCATGGCGCAGTACCATTGTCTATCGAAACAATAAAAGAACACACTCGTCGATTCCCTCGTTTGAATGCTTGCACTGAAGGGATGTTGCTAGGGCAACATTTATGTCTCAAGCCTTCACTGACAGAGTAAAACACTGAAAATTAGCTTTTTACATCTAGCAGTAGTTCCATAAAGCGGCCTTCACGCGTCAAACTAATGTTGGGCAACCCGTGTTGGCAAACTCAAATTAGTGTGTGTGAACGACACAACAACATGTTGGCAAACTGTTGCCGAAAATAGAAACAAGTTCTGTTTGTCGCCAACAGTTTGCCAACATGTTGTTGTGTCGTTCACACACACCAATTTGAATTTGCCAACACGACTGAGTTTGCCAACATTAGTTTTACGTGTGAAGGTTGCTTAAGGCTACAGTTTTAATGAATTTTTTCAATTGCAGGTGCCGCGGAGGTGTTGTGTCTCCAAGAGAACAACAAATTGATGTTTACATCGTATGGATCAAGCAAGTGAGGGGTGAGATATCCACGCGAGGACACAGCAATGACCCTGAAGTGATCAAGAAAGAGGTCAAAGAGCATGAGGTGCGTTGTTCGTTATTCTTGTATTCGAGCTGCTACCCCACAATTCTCCACTCCTGAAACTGCGGGGACTGGGTATGAATATTTGTTGTAATATATCAAACAAGAGAGAGCGTGTTTCTTCAGATTTTCCAATGGCAAGAAAAGGGTATAAAAATGACGCATACCGGAGTTTTTTGGGACGAAATTCGAGCTATTGGATATCCTGATGAAATGCTCTCTCAAGCAAATCACTTGATTAAGAGAAACGGAAGAAAAAAGCCAAAAGCTATGCTAGTTTTGAAAGACATTTCCAAACCACCGTCGCGGTCGGGATTTTCTTTGTTTTAATTTAATGAATTACTAATCAAGTTAATAATGAAAAACAAAGCCCGTCAATGGCCTCAAATAGCGTTCAAGATTATTGAAGAGGCTTTAAAAGAGAGAATTTCCGTTTGTAAACCTTTATAGTATACTTTAAGATCTGAATGTTGCACTTTTAGGGCACCATAGCTCAAATTGAACGAAAACAGCCCGAAATCGAGCGAGTAATGGAAGAAGTAAACAATTTGTGTCAAGAGCCTTTTCTTGATGAGGAGGACCGCGAGGAACTTCAACAAAAACTAAACGATTTGCGCACGAACTGGGGCGAGGTGCGCACTGAGGCTCTACAGAAGGAAACAAAGTGAGTAACCAAGAACAGTGCGCATGCGCTGAGTAGCTGATTTGCGCTGTCCATTTGACTGTGGATGCACGCTTGTTTGTTTTCTCTCAAATCTCTTGCAAACATGACAAGCTAATTAAGTGACCTATTCTCGTTAGTTGGTGAAGCCTAGTCTAATAAATAAACGTTGCCTACTTTGATTTATTTCTAAAATAACATTAGAATGCAATGTTTCTCGACTTTGGATGCCAAATAACTGCTTACGCCAAATTTTAAACTGTTGATGCATGTCGTTAGATTCTCAATCGTAGCTTTTTAGTTCCTGAATTAGGATAATCTTTAGTAATCAATAACAATTGCCTTTTTTTCTGTTAATAACTAATATTTATTAATGCCAACTGTTTTTATTCGAAGTACCCTAATCTATAAACCTTGCATGCTCAAGTTGTTTATTCAACCTTTGAGGTTTCTTCCTCTAAGTTTCTTTCAGAAATTATGTCTTTCACCAAATTTTCTACCAACCTTTTTTCACCTAACTCTCAGATTTCAGGCGACAAGACTGGGTATTTCTCGATTTGCTGTCACCGTTTTGTGCGTAAAAGTTAATTTCCTTTTTGTTTAAATGAATAACAAATAAATGCATTTAGCTGCATGTTGTTGATATATACCCTTTTTTGCGAGTTGTTTCAGTCTCGTCTAAACTCATCCAACACTGTTATAAAACTGAACATTTTACAAATTGACGTTACTTACATAACGGATGCTGTCTTTGGAAAGACCGTGAAAACCATATTGTCACGGTCCATATTTCGCCTAAAGTGTTTTATTTTTAAAACTGTCGCTCTCTGTCTTTAAAACGTACCTGAAACACAGATTTGAACTCGTTTGGGAGAACTAAAAAGGTTTTTGAAACCTTTCACTTCCTTTTATCTCACAAAAGGCCTTTTCATCGGTACAAATGAGTTCTCGTTGTCTTTGTTAATGGACCGCTGCTTCTCTATGATGTCAACAAAATTCTATAACCTTTAAATATTGATCCTAAAAAGATAACACTAATCCTTAAATTGTTTATTATCTTATCTTTGACTTCAGTTACAATGTCGGCACACGACTTCGCAAATTTGAATATAAATGATAAAGCGTTCGGAATTCGTAAAGGTCATAACCTTTAGAACATTTACCATACTTTACTATTTTTTATTGCAATTTTTTTAATTGCTAGATTTTAAGAGATTTGTCTTTATAAATAGTACATTTCAAAGGGTTCTAACTTAACAGCCTGTGGTATTAAAGATAAAACTGTGATACTTTCATGCCTGCCATCTTTGCGGACGCATACTAAATGTAATTTTCTAAGCCGCAGTTTTTCAAAAAACAACTTAACTAAAGCATTCTGTGATGTTCTAAATTTCTAAGCATTAGTTTTCTCAAAATAACTTAACTAAAGTGCGCTGTAGAAAAATAAAATTGAAGCAGTTCGCCTCTTTTACGTGTATTTAATAATCTACTAACGGTTTTTTTGCTGTCTTAAGTAAAACCACATGAACTGATACGCCCAATATTGACAACAACGTCATGTTACGCACTCTTACAGTCTCCAGGACAAGCTGGCCCAGTCCTCCCCAGCTATGGATGATGTAGAGACAGAAGTTCTTGTGCAACTTGAAGAGAACGATGTTCAATCTACCCCCTCAGAGTTCAGTACGCTAGAAATACAAGTAAGCGTCGCAAAATGAGTTTAATTTCATCGTTTTTCATTCTGTTTAAAAGACACCCATGGTATGCAGGAAAAATGTTGTAAGTTTACTAAATTAATCTCAAAAGGTTCAAACTTAGCTTTTGCGTCGACTGAAAAACTTGGAATTTGCATGAGAGCACAGTTAATGTTTTAGTAGCCGAGGGTGTGATTCCATTGCCTTTACTTACTTTATGCTGATAATCAGTAAACAATATGGCGAGTAGTGAGCTTTTAGACCCCTTCGATGCATTTTGAGAAAAGCGCAAGTCTTCATCTGTGTTACCATTCACGAGCATCTAAACAAACCCAAGACAACACTGGAAGCCGTGTGACCTGACGCAGGTGTCACATCTTTGGCATCCAACCACCGTCAAGTAACCGTCTTAGCAGCTAAAAAGGCAGAGAATTGCTTTTGATAAAAGGCCAAATGGTCATTCAACTTTATCTCAGCTCACTTAAAACATCATTATTCTAAACGTCTGCTGGTGACATAGAATCTATTTAAAAATGTCTTTTATGTTTCAGCCAACAGTTGAAGATGTTGTTGAATCAAAGCCAAGTGTCCACTATTTGATCGATTTGGACGACAGTTCTGCCGTTGATCAAACTGACAGGTGACTTTTTCCTGTGCATTTTTAAGGCGTGCTAGGTCTTGCAAAAGTCACGCATTGTTTAAAAGGCTGGGTTTGCATTATTAACGGGGCCTGCTCGTGCGAAGTAAATGGGCAAAGTCACGTAAAGCTTGAGAGGTTAAGGAAGGCAAAAGTTAAGAGGCTAGGTCACGCAAAGATTAAGGAATAAGTCACGCAATTAAAGGGGCTATGGGGGTAACCCAAAACTAAAGAAATAGTCATCACCTTATGTCATGCGAAGTCTAGGGGAAAAACGTCTTACTTTGGTATCGTCAAAGCAAACAGTTCTAACTTTAAAATGTCATTTTCAGTGTTGATAAGGAGGCAGAGAAAGAAGCTAAACTTGCCGAGTTAAAAGAGAAAAGGAATGCCATCATGGACGTCTTGAGAAGCTGCTCAGGAAAGTTGGAAAACTTAAGATCCGTAGGAGCACCAAACTATTTGCAAGAGGTTAAGGAACAACAGGACATCGTAGAGGTAAGCGTGACAATTTTCGAACCAAGTCCACACCAAAAGTGAAATCTAATGAAACCTAATCTGTGTTAGCAAAAATGCAACCTTGAGCACAGATTTCGGTCGCTTTCCTAGGGACGGAAATCCTTAAAGATGCGTCAAAAGTAATCTTTGTACTCTTCTGAACCGGGCATGCACTTCTTGAAAGCCCTGAGACATTTCGAAACAATTTCGGGTGCGATAATCGATAATTCACACTGTTTCTTGTAAACAAAGAAGGTTCTAAGCATGACACTTTGCTATAAGTTTAACATTTCTTATTTTAAAGGCGTGTTGAAAAACCAGCTTTGCAGAATGAGAGTTTCATATTTTTGCAACTGGCTTTTCGGGGCTTTCGAGAAATGCACACCAAGTGAAAACCTTTTCAGTTAGAAGAGAACGTATCGCGTAACTTGCCTGAAAGCGAAAATATGACCTTATACGACTATGCCTCAATGTCCAGCCTCCAGCCTCCAGAAAATGGTGAGTTAAGTCTTACTTCTCTGCTTTTCATCTGATTAAAATCTTATTTTCCAGGAATGTGATGCCGAATTGAAAGCAGGCAAGCCTCTTCTGCAGGACGCCATTTTGTATGGAAGGGAGTTGACACAGGACGATATATTTGATGGAGACGAGAAGGAAGATATCACCCGTGACATGGCACAGCTGCAGGAGCATTATGACGAACTCAGGACCTTTATTGACGAGGAGCAAGAGGGGTTTGTGAAGTTATTTTCTTTGCCGTCATTTAGCTCCAGGTAGGAACCTTGAGTGTCTTAGATAGTGATTCGGATACGGTGTTAGAGAAAACTTTCAAATTGGTTAGGGGTGCTAAACGCGGGCTTTTGAAAATGGAGGTCATTTCCAGTGAGTTTTCAACTAGAAAAATAAACTAGGAGGTTGAGCTCAGAGTTCGATTGTTATGATTTTTCTGTGCGTTTTATGTGGCTGGATGTGTTTTCTTTCCCAACGCTGTTGGCGATTCCAGATAGCGTCATTGCGTGATTGAACAACCAGACTCAACCTCAAAATTTGGACAAATTCCCCAAAAATCATTTCCAAAAAAAAAAATTGGAATGAATGGAGCTGAATAGCACTATGAGAGCCAATCAGATTCGCGTATTTTCAATAGACCTCGATTACTGTCTACTAAAATGGAAACAGTGCACTGTTGAGGTATGAAAGGCTTCCTGAACGCATTCGTATACCGCTCGCGCATCCTACTAGCGGTATTTGCAGAAATCTCTTATTGCGACCTTGCGTCGGGTTCCTCTAATTGTGTTTCTTAACCATCGAAAATCCAGTTGTTCGTGTTGCTTCGTCGTTCTGGAATCATCTTTCCTGGAACAAGAAAATTGACAGTTTATTTCCTTCGAGCATCTGGGCTACGTAACTTCATAACGACTCAATAAATGTCTGTTTCAAGCCTTGCTGGTTTCACTTACTATTGCTCTGCATTTGCACCTGTGTCGGCCATTTTTTCATTTCTTTTTCACTGAGTTTTTTCTTATCCTTGCCTTGCACCGAGAGTTTTTCTCTGAGTTCTTTGGCTTTCTCTCCCTGTACCAAAAAGCGGCATTCCCTAATTCCAATGTGATCTGTGATCTGAGTGCGTAGAGGATTTTTCGTTCGTGTTCAGTGTTAGTAAAATTTCAATCAGAAAAGGTCATTTACTATGGTTTTGTCTCAACTGATGTAAAAACGCTTTCATTTCGTTAGTTTATGTTGCTGTTTATTTGTATTTCATTTTGAAGTCTTGTTGACCTAAGCAAGGAGTTGGAAAAACGAAGCAAGATCCGCAACTGGGAGGGGAAAAGAGATCATTTGAACGAGAGACTTGACTCTTGCCAGGATAAGCTGCGCCTTGTAAAACGAGACGAGAAGCCGCATGATTCCGAGGCAGATGAAGACCTTTTAGCAGCAGCAAAGGTAAGGGATAAATCTAATCAAGTTTAAGTTTATTCAAGTTTATTCAACAAAATTAAAGGAGGATTTTTACATACTGCTCTACCCGCAGATAGCAAAGGCTAATCCAGGCGGGTAGAGCAAAGCTACTAGAAATCAAGCAATTATTATTTATTTTACTGTTTTTATCTCAGAGTTTTCTGCCAAGCAAGGGTTAACATCGCAAATTACTTGTATTGGAAAAATAAAAACACCTAGATATCTCGTAAGCAATCTTTAAAAAAGCCAAAACAAAACAAAACAAAACAAAAAACAAGATAGCGTGAGGAAGAAAGTGAAAAACGAAGAACACATGGGCTACCTTAGCACTCAATTCCTTCAGATTTTGCGAAAAAATTGCCTCAATTTTGGTGTTATCTTCATCACGAAACTCGAAAAAATTAAGACCCGGTTAAATAAGTGGCAATAACGTAGTGAGCTATGAAATTCTAGGAGCTGGGTGTTATGCATCAAACGCGACAAGAGGACTAGTAGAAAAGAAGAGTAGGAAGAAAGGACTGCCTCATTTTGCAAAAATTCGAGATGTCGGCTCACAGTAACATATCAAACGTGAGAAAAGATTCGTCGATCACCCGAAAATTTGAGGTGTTTTCCTGTTTGTAATATTTTTTAAGCACAACTTTAACTATTTCTGATTTAAAAACTGATTTTTTTCAACCTTTCTGAATTCATCATTTTCTTTCTCTCAGGCTTGCTATGAAAAACTTATTTCCCTTGAACCAGAAGTAAAAGGAGTTGCGGACGACGGAAATGATCTCGTGCGAAGTGAGAATCTCATTGGTGATCAAAGAGGCGACATAGAAAAAGACATTCGTGATTTTGAAGACCGATACGAAGAGCTTAAGAATAGAAGCAATGAGGAAGTGAAGAGGTGAAATGTCTTTTCCTGTTGTGTTTTCAAGTATCTTGGAATCATACCATTGGTGACCTTAAGCTGGTTTAATGTCGCAAGCAAAGGCATAAGCATAGGTGCAGAGATGCATTGGCATGCATAGGCATAAGCATGCATCAGCATAGACATGGGCATAGACATGTATATGCATTGGTATAGCCATTAATAGGCGGACATGAGCACAGACCTGCAGTCAGAGGCATATGCTAATACATGCATAGCATGAATTGGTATAGGCATAAGTATACATGCATAGTATCCATTGGCATAGACATAGACTTGAGCATAAGCACGTCTACATAATGAAACAATTCTGCCACTCAGTCTCGCTTGTTGGCGAGGAGCTTTGCTTGATAATATTGGGTGAAATAATTGCTTTGTTACATGGACAACCTCTGAAAGGTTAGACATGCTTTCAACTTACCAAAACAAATTTTTTCATTGAAAGAAGTGTCATTCTCGTGCGGCTTTTCTGCTCGTGAAATATGAGCCGATAGCCTACGAGGACGAACCATATCAGAGCGCGCACCCGCTTATTCTCAGAGGCTGTCTACACCTAATTGCAGTAATGTTGGTATATAAGAAAGGAAAAACTAAAAAAGAAAAAACGCCAAATCGGAATTAATTAGCTTAGTCATGATGGCTTTCAGTATTTTTCTTCCAAGAAAATGTGATCCAGGAGGGTAACCAGAATCGTCTCCTTAGCTAAAAAGTTAACGTAAAGACTTTTTGTGCAACAAACATTTGTTCAGTGGCAGTATTCGAAGCCCTGAGGATTCTAAATGCCTAATCAATTCCTATTTGTTCCTTTTTTTTTTCATTTTGTATGGCAACGTTATTGCAATTAGGTGTATGTAATAATTATCATAAGGAAGCTTCAGCAACCACGACTACGGTATTGACAGTGGCACTAAACAAAAGGTTTAGTTAGCAAAACAATGTCTGTGCTCGCTCGTTTTTCATTTTGAAGCATTTCTTTGCCAGGTAATGATCACAACGACAACATGAAATGTCCAAACTCAGAGTTTAATGGAGAACGTGAACACGCACCAATGATTTTTATTTTTCTTTCTGAACTTGAACGCCATCCCTACCTATTCAGTTTGTTAATGATTTGGTCATACTGCTCAAGTTGAACAAGTTGGAATAATCATGAAGTAGCTGGAGTAGCATGGACTTAAGTTTTAAAGTGATGTTTTGTTGCCATCATCATCGTGACTGCTTACGCCTCGTCATCTCATTTGTTATTTTTTATTTATTAATTTTTTTTTAATGCAACGTTTATTACATCACAGCCACATTACTTACAATACTATTACAAGCTTACTACAATAGAAATTACTTACACTACATACGATACTATTGCTTACACCACTACTTATAATGAGTTTACGTAATTATTTACATCGTCTCATTTGTTGACAACTTGATTTTTAACATATAAGAACATTCTATGGTTAAATAACTCGGAAATTATAAGCTTTGGGTTACCTATCTGCAGCCTTTGACTGATAGGTAGCCCAATGTTTTTAATTTTTGAATTATTTAACCAGAGATCATGCTTATATTTTCATCGTTCCTTTCCCTGGTTACGCGGCCGTTTCCATAAACATGATTTTTGATACCTTAGGCTCGAGGAGCTCCATTCCCAAGAAGAGTTGAACAAAAAGGCAAAGCTGGATAAATGGCAGGAAATCGCAGAGAGGACATCAGCGTTAGTTGAGGATGGCCGAGCAAAACTTAATGATGTCAAATCAAAGGATCCCCACACCACTCCTCAGATACAAGAACAGATCGAAGAACTACAGGTGGGCTACGTTGTCTGGTACCTGTATTTCAACAACAACAACAGAAATGCCACTTTAAATTGTATTCTCCCAGTGTATGTTGATTGCTTTGTTAAGTTGTTGGATAGAAAGTCAAGACACGTTTGTAATTGTTACCTTCTCCGGGACTGTTACTTTCTGGAAAGTCACTTTCGAGAACTATCACAAAAGATTAAATTTAGCCGTTACGTAAGCTGTTTTCAAGGTTTCTTTTTCTTGACAGTACTGAATGGAGGCTTGCATTATGAATCGTCAATAGGACCACCTCGTTTTTGGGCCAGGGTTTTGCTCGGACTATTAAAATATGATCCTATAAACGGAATGGTCGAATTATTGGGTTATCAAATGAGAAATGACTGCACGAGCTTCTGTTGGTGGCAATAGAAACGAGGTGACAGTGAGACGGATACATTTTAATCCTTTTTTATGTCGGCAGTCTTTGATCTAAGCATTATCATAAATTATGGAAAATTTTATAGTTAGCTTGGCAAATGAAAACACGAAAAATTGAAAGAGACTGGCACACCCAGCCATACAAACGTCTGTAAATGTTGTAAATTTGAAAGCATCATTTGAAACCGGTTTCCATCCTTTTTCTTTCAAACTTCGCATGTTAACTAAATGCGATATACTCTTTCTAGTTATGTATACTCTTTGTTTGTTTATGGGATAAATTACAATTTTCAAGATGTAAGGATCCGCCTGTAGGCTCCAAAGTACCATCAACACTCAAAACATTTGACATTTGCTTTTTATTCTCGGTTTTAGAATTGTATTGACGACTTGGCCAATGCATTTCCTGAGATTCAATCTGGTTACGATTACGGCAGTGACCTGCTTGGAGATAAACAGATTAGCGAAGAGGACAAGGACAAAATCGAGAAGGATAGGGATACCATCGGGCGCGAATTTCAAGTTCTACAAAATGACATCAACGACGAGCAAAACAGGTAAGCAACGTTTTAAGGGATGAGAACCATTATCGTTGTGTTAGTCATCGTTATGTTGTCATCATCATCATCACCATCATCGTTGTCATAGTCACCTTCACTATCATCATCATCATCATCATCATCATCATCATCATCAATTCCTTCGTCGTCGTCGTCGTCACCATTATGTCAATTGTCGGAAAATTTGATTGGAACTTCACGACTCACTTTTTCACATTTCTTGTATGTGACTAAGCGCTTTGTGGAGGCACAGAGTTTTCAAAATACAAGATGGCAAGAGGTTGTCAAAACTGATGACCTTGCTGACAAAAATCTGCGTCCTGAGATTTTAGCGGAAGTCTTCTAAGAGTCAGGTGTCACAGTTAATGATTTTAATTCTTGTTGATGGCTTGGCTTATTTACTTGACTAAGATGAACTCCGCTCAGATTGTCAAAATGTCTGTCACTTAATGTCACAAACAACTGTTTATTCGCGAAAAATCGTACTTGACGTGGGTGTCGGTCAAACGCAAAAAGACAACGACAATTCCATTTTCTTTTCCTCGAGACTGCTGTACGTAGTGAACAACGCTTATCTGCCTGAAGTTTGTAAGAAATCAAATGCAAGTGAAATAGCAACAAAGCAAAAACAGAGAACGAGAAAACTAGCGACAACACTTTGCATGAAGCTCTACTTATGGGCTTAAACCTTTGACTAAGAAATACTCACACTGTTGTTACTGTTTCACCGTGTTTAGGTTGAATGCCTTGTTGGCAGAAGTAACCGCTGAAGACGAAAGAAAGTCGGAAAAGATGAAAAAGTGGAAGGACTGGAGAGACAAATTAAACTCCAAATACAAGAAGACCCGAGGGAAGTTCAACAAAGTCAAGGGTCAAGGAATTCCTAAGGAACCAAAGAAAGTTCAAAAACAGCTTGAGCTCACACGTGTAAGTGTCACTGTGAACTGAGTTTTACAGAAAGCTGACAGATGAAGAGTTTCAAGGCTTTTAAAAAAGATGTAGTCGTTTTGAAATGCATAAAAGAAATCTTTTCACCACTAAATAAATAAAAAAATTTACATTTCGACTGAGAAAAACAACCAACGAAAGTGTGCATACAGTTGTATTTATTCTAAGTGGTGTTTTTTACGTCTGGTCACGCAACCAGTTCATTTATAAGAGAGCACCTGATCAGAGTACGAATATACGACTTTCGAATTTCAAACCAGTTGCGTTCCCAGACCTCTCACTCCGTGTATGATTGACAATTAGAGAATGAGGAACTAGGAATGAGATTGGTCGCTTTAATCCTTTCCACCAAACCAAAGTGGTCGCATGACCAGCAAAAAACTTGAAAGGGAGGGGCAGTCAAAGAAAATATCCCTTTAAGACAGTATCTACGCAAAGACCAGGCAAAACGAAGTAGATGAGAAATAACATATTTTCTTCTACCAGTCATCTATACTGATTTTTTAATGTTCTCTTAGGAATGTTCTTCCGACATCGCGGAATCAGTGCCTGAGATCCAAGAAGCGTTTAAGTGCGCTGACGAGCTGATCAAAGACAGAAATGTTAATAAGGATGACAAGGAGAGTATACAGAAAGAAGTTAAAGAAATTGGAGAGGGATTCAAGAACCTGAAACTGGAGATTAATGATTACGAGAAAGAGTAAGGGCGGATTCAGAAAGAGTTAAAAGGAATAAGCGGCAGAATTATCAGAAATGCAACTGTGTCATTCTTTTCAGTTGTGCAACGCAGCCGTCCGTGTGTAATTCTTGGGTCGGGGGGGGGGGTATGGACTACCAGGTGTGTAATCCCCGAAGGTTATAGTTTTTGAACCATTTTGTTTATTGCATCACTTCTCTACTTGAGAAGAACTCTGCAGAGAATTATTGGTCAAGACTCTTTTTTCAGCGGGAGCCCATAGGCTCCGGTTTTCACTTTAAATCTTGATCTTGACGTTTAAATCTCGTAGATCATACCTCGTTAACAATAAAACAGGCTGTTTTATGTTCTTCATCCTAAAAAAGCATTTTTTAGCCAATCATCGTAATCAGAAATAGTACACCCAACGTTCACATACTCTGGTTTCGCCCATCCCTTCCCCGCTCATGTCACATGTCCAGCTGTGTATCGCACGTTTAGTGTTGCATAAATGCACATTCATATGCAGGGGGGGGGGTGCCCCTCTAGATAAGATGTACGTGATAGGTATGTGCCACTCTAAAGGGCCTGTTTTTTAAGTCGTTGTCTGAGGTAGGGTATATTTTCCTTACTGGTTTGAGTTAGTTTATTCATTTTTGCCCTTCGTTTGGATGTAACTCCCAAATAAGAACCGTTTTCTTTTCCTTTCCTTCACAAATGTAATACTTGCCTGCAGTTTGTAATTGTTGTCGTCTAATTGTTCTGTTTAAGGCTGGAGAATTTGAGCCTCAAGCAAGAAGAGGAGAAAAAGGAGAAAGTAGATAGATGGGAAATTTGGATCATTCGAATAAAAGAGCTGCAGGGCAAGTGTCAAGAAAAGATGAAAGATCTGAAGTCGAAGAGCGAACCACAGAACAAGAAGGATGTGGAGGAACAAATCATCCTTGCAAATGTTAGTAATACGGAACAGAACAGAACAGAACAGATACTTTTATTTTTTCCAGTCAGGGTGATCCCTCCCTTCAACATTACGTAAAAAAAAGACGATGACGATATTTGTGACGATGGCGAAGACAATGTTGATAAGGATGACAGTGACAATGACAACGACGACCACGATATACAATGTTGATGACAATGACGGTGACATTGACAGGGCTGCAAATAATTTTTCTTTCTTAAAAGAACATATATCCGACCAAGTCTCCATTTTGGTCGGACAAAACAGAAATGTGGTCGGCCATTTTTTTAATTACTATTTTTAAGTGGAAGTCTTTTTGAAATAATTATTTCTTATCATGATTTACTTGTTATTTGGTAAAAAAAATCGTCCGGACATAATGTCCGACCAAAGTTAAGATTTCGTCGGACATGGGCCGATTTTAGTAAGACATTTTCCGATGACCGACAGTTACTTGCAGCTCTGCATTGATGACGACGACGACGATGTCCATGTTGATGACAATGACGACGACGATGAGGATGAAGATGGCAGTGACGATGACATGGTTGATGAGGCTGTTGATGGCAATGTAACATTGCGAGTTCGTCGACCAAACAGAACAAAGACCAGAGACTTACAACATCCACTGAAAATTCACAATTCACTCGACTTTGGTGATGAATTCCGCTCAGGTCTTAAAAACGTCAGTCAGAGTCGGCTTATGACATGACTCCTGAGTTCAAACCATTTACAGTGTCACTTTTAAATCCCTTGACTCGTATTAAGTTAAAGATAATAATTAGTGTCAGAGTGACTTCTCGTGGTCTCGTCTTTCCAAATCTTCCAACCCAATACTCAGAAAAAAAAAGTTTCATGCCCTCACTTGATTTAAAACGTGGTAATGGACATCCTTAAGCTCAGAGTCCTGTCAAATGTAAGGAATTCTCAAAATTAGTGTCAAATACGGCTCCTTGTTTATCACTGTAGGAATGCCAAGTGGAGCTTGAGTCCGCCAAGCCAGTGATTCACGAAGGGCTCGACTATGGCAAACTGCTGTTGGACGATGACGTCATTGATGATGACAAAAAGGCTGATATCAAGAAGGAAGTGGATGAAGTGGAATATAATTTAGCAAAAATGGAGAAGGATCGTGCTGATGAGCAGGGCAGGTAATTATAAATAGTGGTTCTGTCAGTCACTAAGCCTGCACGACGATCAGCTGGTCAAGCAGTACGTCTGTCGGTAAGATAGTGAAATGGTATGCTGGTAGGTCAGGCAGCCAAACATCAGCCAGTCAGTCCGTCATTCAGTTAGTAAGTCAACCAGTCAGTCAACCAGTCAACGAGCCAGCCAGCCAGTCAGTCAGCCAGTCAGTCAGTCAGTCAGTCAGTCAGTCAGTCAGTCAGTCAGTCAGTCAGTCAACCAGTCAGTGAGCCAACCAGTCAGTCAGTCAGTCAGTCAGTCAGTCAGTCAGTCAGTCAATCAGTCACTTAGTAAGTCAACCAGCCGGTCAACCAGTCAACGAGCCAGCCAGTCAGTCAGTCAGTCTGACTGACTGACTCAACGAGCCAGCCAGTAAGTCAGTCAGTCAGTCAGTCAGTCAGTCAACCAGTCAGCGACTCAACGAGCCAGCCAGTCAGTCAGTCAGTCTGACTGACTCAACGAGCCAGCCAGTAAGTCAGTCAGTCAGTCAGTCAGTCAGTCAGTCAGTCAGTCAGCCAGTCAGTCAGTCAGTCATCCATTTGCCAGTCAATCATTGAGACAGAAATTCAACCGGTCATTCAATCAGTCAAGCAGGCAGTCGGTCGTCCATCCAGACAGCCAGCCAGTCAGTCAGTCAGTCAGTCAGTCAGTCAGTCAGTCGGTCAGTCGGACAGACAGCCCGCGTTAGCCAATTTTCTAGGTGGTTATGTACTCTGATAGTCAGCCATCCATCCTTTTAAACAGATAGTTGTTTCATTCTTATGGTCAGGTTTTTCCTAATTCTGTCACTTTTCCAGTGTTGCAAACAGTAGGGATGTGAGCAATTTTCAGTCGTCTATTTTAATTACTTTAACAAGTTTACTTGTGTTTAATTAAGGTTGGAAGTTCTCGCCGCCCAGTATGACACCGACAAGAAAGAAAAGCTGGAGAAATGGGAAACTTGGAAAGTAAAGATCAGATCAATTCTTGCCTTCAATCGAAATCAATTGAACGAGATCAAATCAGAAGAGCCTCCAACAGATCACAGGAAAGTAGAGGAGCAACTAGCGAAGGCTAAGGTAATATATGAAGCGTATTGCGGTGTTTTCATTCGTTATAGGGTTTGACGGCTTGTTCACAACTTTGGTAGTCTTTCACTAGGAAAAGTTTTTTGCGCAACGAAGACGACGACGGAAACGAGGGCATCACGGAACAAAAGGATTAAAGAGCAAAATAATGGCTCTGCTTTATACCTCTTGGTCTTTTATTTACCATTCCCTCTAAAATGGAATCATGAAATGGCCAAACATAAGGTTTTCTGGACAACATTAAAACACATCGGTAAATTTTCCTTTCCCCATTTTAACGAGAGTTTCTGCCACAGCTGGAGTTTGCCTACATTAAATGAAAGGCAAAGACTGTTGCATCACTGATCTTGAGGCTTTTGCAATCGTCGCTAATCTGATTTTTTTCTGTTTGTTTCAATCAGGATTGTCAAGACAGTCTACGGAATTCAGAACCGGAAATAAAGTTCGCTTTAGAATGTGGTGAGAGATTGATCGATGATGATGTTGCCGATCCAGAAGACAAGGAAAAAATCCAAGAAGAAGTAGAGGAGCTGGCGAAAGCTTTGAAAGATCTCAAGGACGAGGCTGCTAAAGAAAGAATTAGGTAACATTCGCCGTATTTTATTTGTAATCGTCATTCCAGTCAGTCTGCGTGGGAACCGTCGCTGTTGGTTTTTCGCGTTTTGGCTCGGGAAAGTTGGGGTAAGATCTTGACCCGACTTTCGCCCCGCCAAAAAGAAGAAAAAACACTCGCTTTTAACCCGTAAAAAACTCAGGAATTGCTTGCTACGCACGCCACACCAGATTGCATTCCAGTCAAAGTCGTAACAGATTTTGAACTCGCTGAATAAAACTCACATAATCTCCTGAAATGAAATGAAATCCCACTTGGAAGCTCTTCAAGCTATGTGCAAACGAACTGGCATGTCAATGTTAGTTAGCAACAGTGTGATAACTTTTCTTGTGCTTTAAGTCGTACACAGTGAAGGGTATGGACGCCCAAACGAGGGCGTAGGGATGCAAGGCGTTGTTTCATCTTGCTAGCCTGTCTGGGCAGAGATCGAAAGTATAACTGAACAGCTAGAAAAGTGGCGCAATATTATTACGGATCCTGACATAGAGCATTTGGGTGCACCATGGCCATCCCCTAAGACAGCGCGCTTTGAACCAAGCTCCATTTGTTTCACTGTCCTCCCTAACTCATACTTTCAACACGCTGTTATAAATACCCAACTAGTCAGCCTCCCAACAGTTACGATTTTTAAACATTTGTTTCTTCCAATCTTTTTACTTTTTCGAGTTTATTCTTAGTTAGTAACAGGTTAAAAAAAAACCTCTGTATTAGTTAAGTATTGGTTTCTTTGAAAGGACAAAGTAGATCAAGCAAAATGCGAATTCTGAGAGCAGCTGGCAAAAAATTTATACGAGGACAGGAAAAATTATTTCTGACGCTAAATCTTTTTCCAGGTTAGAACAATTGCATGCCCAACAAAATCAGGATAAGGAGCAGAAACTGAAGAAGTGGGAGATATGGATCATTCGGATTATAGAGCTGGAGAGGAAATGCCAGGAGAAGCTTGATGAACTGAAGTCCAAAGGAGAGCCAGAGGACACAAAAGACGTGGAAGATCAGATTATTCTGGCCAAAGTTAGTTTCTTTTAATACAAGTTGTTGTTGGGTTGGCATGGCTAAATGCATTAAAGCTCAAGGAATGCTCTATTTATGTGCGGCGCTTGTGCTTGCGCTGTTGTTTCTGCTTGCCTCAGGCCTGTTTAATTTTATGTACTTGGGCTTAAAAAAGGGTTGTGACTAGAATGTATAGCTCAGAATGAGGTCATCTCTTTCACTTAAAATTACATGAAGTAAATCTTATTTCACAGTTTCAAAAAAGAGAATGATAAAACTCAGCGTAGTGCGGAATCGAACCCGAGTCGTTCGCTTCAATACCGATGTCTACATCCACTGCATCAGCAAGAGCTACCTGTCGAAAACCGTATTTTTAAAATAATCATGTAGAGCGCTGCCATGACAATAACAGAAAGCTTACCATTCAAATCAGTGCTTAACCCTAACCACGGGAGATCAGTGCTAAACCCCAAATGGTATTCTTTGCCTAACCAAAGCTCTGTTCTCAGTTCTCTGCCTTATAAATCGGGTTCTGTTCTCAGGTTGGCCCGGTTCCAAACGATGAGGAACACTGCATTATGTAAACTTCATAAGGTGTTTCGCCTGACATTGGCGATCCATTCTTAACTCAGTACAAATAGGCCTTTCATCCAGCGGTCTTGGTGAAGTCGAATCTGGACTATCGCAGATAGAGAATTCTGCATCAAAGCAAAATTTGGCGTGACGTTTCAGTACGGTGGATGCTTTGCCTTAGCAGTGGATAAAGCAACACAATAGTTCAAGCTGTAAATTGTCTCCCTTAAGATGAACAAGTTGTCTGGAATCCCATAGGCAGAGATCATCTTATTGGCTGGGGGGTACGATGACAGTGAACAGCAAATTTTAAGGTCCACTGAGAATGGTTTTGTTGACCTCTGTGCCCTAGCGTTTACGACTTAATTGGACACTTTGACGGCCTCTGATTTTCCAACTGTTTTCATGTAGGAATTTCAAGAAGAGCTGGAGTCGGCGAAACCCGAAATTGACGAGGGTCTTGCATATGGCTCGCTTCTTTTGGAAGATGACTTAATTGATGAGGAGAGCAAGGCGGATATCAAGCGCGATGTACAAAACCTGGAAGAAGATCTGACAAAACTGGAAAAGGCCAGAGACGAGGAACAGGACAGGTAGATTAATAGTCTTTGCAATTTGTGATCGCGAAATTTTCATCTCTGATCATATTTATGCTCTACAGGTTTCTTTACTGGTAAAATATGAACAGAAAATGCTCTTTGAGCTTTTCTGGACGGATTTCAGTTATTGTTATGAATGAATCTGTTACTCCTTGACTGGAGGGTTCAGACAAAAGTTTTCTTTGCTCAATCTCTGAGAGATGTTTGGAATTGAAAAAGTTTGTTGACAAACGTACAGTAGAAACCCGCTCATATTTTGCACTGGTTTGGTTCTCCGATGACGCTTGTGGCAAATTGATGCAGTGTACTTGGATAATTATTTAAAGCCTGCAATGTCAGCAGTGAACGTTTGGCCCTTGTGACAGCCCAGGAATTGTACTGAAGAAAAATTTTGTCAACGCACTCACCGTATTTCCTTTGATAAACGCGGTATTTCACAAGGCAGAGATTTAAATATAAACCTCTCTATTTAATTTTTCTCTATTGTCAACATTTGTTGATGTTTTGTCTCAAACAGGTTGGAAGACCTACTTGTCTTTTACCAAGAAGAAGGTCAAAAACAAAAGCTAAAGAAATGGGAAGATTCGGTGGCTCGCAGCAGAGAGTTGATAGGCAATTGTGAAGATAAGTTGGCAGATCTACAATCTAGAGGTGACCCGAAAGACAAAACGGAAGTTGAGGAGCAAATAGTTTTAGCCAAAGTAAGATTCGTGTTTGTTTGTTTGTTTAATGGTTTAATTGTTTCTTCTCTTAAAGATAAAGGGCGTCATGTTGAGTTGTTAATGCGTGAAAGATCCTCCCAAAGATTTACGCAAACTTTAGAAATTGCATTGTAACAAACGCTAGATATTCAGTGTACTTTATTTTTCCTTGCTTGTTTGTTTGTTTATATATTTATTTATTTATTTATTTGTGCTGTATTAGGCTGTATTGTTTGTTTGTAAACGGTTTTTGAGACATTATTGAATAATAATAAAAAAACTTCAGGAGTTGCAAAAAAGCCTGACGAAACCACGCTTGAACGAAACTCTAACACACAGATTTCGCTTACAAAACTACAACCGCAATTTACAGTATCTTTCACCGATATGTATATTTCCTTGTATTTGTTCAATTATTCCAATTCTTAAGCGGTACGCGGCCCCACACTTTCAATTTGTTACCGTTATCCCGTTTCTGCAGACGTTGAAAGACGAGCTGGAGTCCTCGAAGCTTGAGATTAACGACGGCCTTGCATACGGACGGCAGCTTTTAGAAGATGAGAGCATTCATGACGATAACAAAGCGACTGTCCGGGAGGACATACGTCAGCTTGAAGAAGATCTGTCGAGACTTGGAAAGACTAATGCTGATGAGGAGCACAGGTGAAAGGCTTTTTTATCTTCTGCTAGAAGGCCATGATTTTTATACGTTTCTTCACTTATTTACTTCTCAGAATCCACTCTTGAAACAGCGCGGGTGAAAGATTGGCTTTAACATAGTAATAGTACGTCGACCAATCAGAAGGGAGATAACGGTCCAAATGAATTTCTTTACAGCGTGTAATTTGTTTATCTTGCTTATCTGGGTTTTCCCAAGCGACACAACGAACATTTGCTGACAAAAAAAAATGTTCACTCGTTTCTGACTTGCGATGTTTCAAATTCAACGATGTCACTAAAAAAATCTGGAGCATTTTGCCACATTTTGTCATTTCGAAGCTATAAAACATAAATTTTTTAAAGTCGGGAACCTCTTAGAACTGTCCATCATTGATCACCAAGTGCTACGTGCACCATTTACCGGTATTCAACCTCTTGGTTTGTTTGTGGTTCATAGACTGCAAGATTGTTTGGAAGCGTTGGACGAAGAGTCCGGTCTATTAGAGGACTGGCGCGAGAAATATGACATCCTAAAATCTGGCATGGATGCTGCTGATGAAAAAGTTGCGCAGGGAAAGAAAGCAGAAGGTCACGAGGAGATAGAAAGATGCTACAGAATGCTCAAGGTAAGATTCAATATGAGTTGTCTTAGGCCCGATTTCGACGGTACGGCTTTTGCTTCGAACTGTCACATACGACTTTTGCACCTCGCCCTGCTCATGTCATAGAAATCATCGGAAACAACTTAAAACACTCAACCTTTGCCTTTGTTTACGGTTGTCTTAAGATTTTAAACGAAATAGTCGTGCACGACAATCGTGAGCAAGTTGTATCTTTGACTTGCATGAAACAACTACCATCGCAGGTTATTCGTCAGCTACTGCATACACCAAAGTTGTACTGTTTAAATCGGCCACTACGCTTACAGCACGAATCGCGGCGTCTAGATGTGACCATAACAGCGTTCGGACAAATGCACGCAACACGAAAGATTTCGTACAACTGTGGGATTTTAAATCAAGTTTTAAAAGTTGACGGCAATCGAAGCCACAACAAGTGATAAATGGTTGAAGTTCTGTCTGATCTTCTTCTAAGGAGAGTGCAGCGCGAGTTGTAGAAATTGTATGCGACAGTCGTTGCGGAAAGTTCTGCCGTCCAAAACGGCCCCTTGGCCAAGAGAACACTACTTGGGAACTATTTAGTTAGTTTATTCACACACAATTCACAAAAATACATAAATTATCAAATTAAAAAAAATATAAACTAAGATACGAATGATTAAAGGTTTGATTCCGCCCCCAAATAGCAGAAGCTTATTGAGGCGGGCGGAGCTACGAGGGTACAGCAGTCACAATTACGTAACACGCGCGGGTGACGTAGCAGCTTTTTCTTTACTTGTTTATATTTGTTTTGTTGTTATTTAGGAGCTATCAGAGGGCCTCGCTCACATGGAGCCTGAAATGATAAGCACACTGGATTATGGCAAAGAGCTGGCTTCCAATGAGCAACTGAGCAGCGATAGTCGCCAAGAAGTGTCCAAGGATGTGAAGTATTTGGACGAGAGGTGGAAAGCAGTTTTAAAAGAATCGCAAGATGAATATGCTAGGTATATTTACGTAGGCGCTCTACACGCTAGTTTTTCCTTGAGACCCCGCAAATGGGGGGGGTTTACCTCGGTGTAAGAACCTGACAACCTTTGTTTGTTAGCTTTTGTTTTGCTGTACGGTATTGTTTAAAATGTCTTGTTTCCTTTGTTTTACGTCATCCGTGAGTTTCACAGGTTCTTACACCGAGGTAAAGCCAAATGGGGATACTTTGTTGCGGCAGCAATGAATCCTTCAACTATTTCCCGTTGCGCGCACACGAAAACATATTTTGCCTCCTAGAAACAAAAATTGTTTTCGATTTTGTTTTCCAGGAACAGGGTGAAAAGGTTTTTAAAGTTTCCAAGTAACGGCTAACATTATTCAAATGGTCGATAATAAAAATTACTCCGTCGAGCGAGTTTCAAGCAGTGAATTGTTCAGGGGCTGCGATTTCCTGTTCTTTTTTTTTTTGTGATCAACAGGAAGTGTCTGTTTATTTCTTCGTTGTGCTAAATAAACAACATTTGTCATGGTCCAGGAGTTGCCTATATAATGAAACAATTGTTCCTCAAAATTGAGTCGTATGTGAACTCTTAGAGCTGTTATACAACTGATTTTCTTGAAATTCTCGAAAGCACATAGTTTGTTTCATTTGTGGTAGGTAGCAGTTAAGGCAAATGAATGCTGCCGTTGTTTTAATTTTTTAGTTTACCACCATTTTCACTACTACGCGACTTTTCTTTTCAAAACACCTCTGAGCACTTTGCAATACGCTTCCGTCAATCATACCTTATATGGGAAATGTCTGATGTTACCGCAATTGAATTGAGCTCGAAGGAATAAGGATGGCGCGAAATTATCCCGTAAATTTGCGCTGGCGAGTCATATATTGACTAGTAAGAGGCTTTAGAGTCGTTGATGTTGCAAGAATACTTCACGTTTGGTAGATATTTGTAAAGAGATTTAGACATTTCTTCAGAATTAAATACCCGCTCGGTGGATTATCCTATGCGGCGGATGGTAAGCGTGCGTTTAAACTCGCGAATAAGCTAAACCAAAGTGTGAAGTAATAATTCTAGCTTTTCCGACCTGAAAATAGTACACGACATGTTATTCACCACGAGTATAAATCTGGCAATATCCCGAAGTGTACAAGGACTAAATTCAGGAGTGGATAGAGTATGCAACGGTAAAACGAATCACGATCGGCGTGCGATCAACCGATTCGTGAAGAAAATGGGTTTTACAAGAAGAAAGGTACGTATGACTAGCTACATTTTTTTGGAAGGAACACTGCTAATTCTACTCACCTATCACCTCCGGAATGAATTGAAAAAAAACAAAATAAAGCATAAGCTTATAATGCGCTTGTAACGTTTGTTGTTCTATGTTTCGAGAATGTAAACATATAACGCTGTGACATGATAGGGAAATTGTTATTTCTACAAGCGGGAACGGGGAATCGAGGAAAATATTTAAGCTTACTTTCAAGTTTACTTCTTCGTTATAACTCAAGACGATTGCCAAAGAACGTGATGAGGGAAACAGGACGATGTATTGTCGTAGGATCGCTGAATTTCACCGAGAACAGTTGCTATTTCTAGATGAATCGGAGAAGTTCTGATTCATCTATAAATAGTAACTGTTCTCGGTGAAATTTAGCGATGACCCACGACGATACATCGCCCTATTTCGCTTATCACGTTCTTTGGTAATCACAGTGAGCTATAACGAAGAAGTTAACATGAAACTGTGCTTAAATATTTTCCTTGATATTTCCCCGTTCCCGCTTTAATTTTATAAATAACGATTTTTCAGAATTTTCTTGCTAGCATGTCACAGCGTTAACATTCACGTAGAACAATAAACGTTATAAGGCGCTTATGCTTTGTTTTTCATTCCATTCCTCGGGTGATCCATTCCTTGGGTGATAGGTGACTAGAATTGGCATCGTTTCTTGCAAAAGCAATCCAACAAGTCCTACGTACGTTTCTTCAGCTTTCTTCTTGTCAAACCCATTTTCTTCACGAATCGGTTGATCGCACGCCGATCATGATTCGTTTTCCCGTTGCATACTCTACCCACTCCTGAATTTCGTCCTCGTACACTTCGGGATATTGCCAGATTTATACTCGTGGTGAATAACATGTCGTATGCTATTTTCAGGTCAGAAAAGCTAGAATTTTTACTTCACACTTCGGTTTAGCTTATTCACGAGATTAAACGCAAGCTTACCATCCACCGCATAGGATAATCCACCGAGCGGGTATTTAATTCTGAAGAAATGTCGAAATTTCTTTACAAATATCTGCCAAACGTGAAGTATTCTTGCAACATCAACGACTCTAAAGCCTCTTACTAGTCAATATATGACTCGCCAGCGCAAATTTACGGGATAATTTGGCGCTATCTTTATTCCTTCGAGCTCAATTCAATTGCGGTAACATCACACACTTTCCATATAAGGTATGATTGACGGAAGCGTATTGCAAAGTGCTCAGCAGTGTTTTGAAAAGAAAAGTCGCGTAGTAGTGAAAATGGTGGTAACCATGTGTTATCTCAATCACTAAAAAAGTAAAAAGGATTTTTACAGGGGGACTGTACGCGTGATCTAGAATGGAACAATAGTGGGCCATTGCGTTGCTTCTACGCTGCAAAAAAAACAACAACGAAAATGTAATATGCTTAATATTTCAGTTTTTCTCGGCGGAGTGGGCTGGATTAGGAATTCACACGAAGAAAGGTTTGCTTTGAAGAGGACGATCAAACATTTTTGTCCAACATCGTGTTGGACGAAAGTGTTTTACGGTTTAGCCACCTATCTCTGCTTTGCATTTAAATGGTTTTCCATTGTCCGATGTTTGGTCAAATATTGTTGGCGCGTTCAGCCACCGAACGTTTCGTGTGAAAAACACGATGCTGGACGAACATGTGTGATCGTTTAGCCGGGTTTAAAAGTGGCGTAAATTTGCGTTTTAACATTCACTTTATTGCAGACTCGGAGTCCAACTTGGAGCCTCCCAAGAAAAACAAAGAAACTTGGCGACTTGGCATGAGCGATGCGACGACCTTCACGAGTGGGTGAATGACAGATACACAAGATTGCGCTCCCGACCGACCTCCCCTGAGGTGACTTTCGGCGGAATAAAAAGGCAGCAAAGCGTTATAGAGGTACAGTTAGTATTTCCTACCAAAGGAGTTTTAGTTGTGATAAACTGACTAAATTTTTTTTCTATTGCATTATCCCACTAGATTCATTCGAACTTCTGATACTAGCAGTATTTATAGTACAACTCTAAATTTTGGCGTGCTCCCGCTGCTCGAAATCGATCACGTGACGCGATGCTGTCTCTCCTCAGCGGGCCCCTCTCAGCGCATAGGGTCCGTTTTTGGCAATTTTCGCTCAAAATGTAGCGTTATACTATAAAAACAATAGAGCCCTCTGTCTCAGGCCCTATGTGTGATAGGTTCCCTCGCAAATTTGACGTTCAACTTCATAAATTTCCTCGGGCAACCTATCACACGATAGTGCCTTCGACAGAAGGACTCTATTGTTTAAACAGGACATCAGTCACGTGTAGCTAATAAAGTTAACCCAGTTCGCCAAGAGTCTCCCAACAGATCAGTGGTTGGAGCATTCGATTCGGGGTGTTGGGGGGGGGGGGGGGGAGGGTCGTGGGCTCGATTCCCGTCAAGGATTGGGATTTTTTCCCTGTCCTACCCTCCTGACATACTGAATACATACGTACACTATTCTTATCTCCCTTATCCCTTTACCAAACTTAAATTACACCATCTTTCTTTATTGATGCTCACACAAGGCGCTTTCAACATTGCTGATCCTGACGCGCGTGTCAAGATGAAACTGGGAAATATCACCTAGCTTGTCACCACTCTCCCTGTAGCTCAGTGGTTACAGTATCCCATCGGCGTCCGGAAGGTCATGGGTCCGATTCTTGTCGGGAACTTAGACATTTGAATGTAGATTACAATTTCCTAGCTCTACTTGTCCACCTCTCTGACGTTTGCCAACACTAGCCCAAATTAACCTGTTTTACAGGATTTAGTGAAAGACTTGGTCTCCAAACAAGGTGTGGTGAACGAAATCATCGACGAAGGAAATCAGATTATCGACGATAGTGCCTTCCTTGACGGGGAAAAGAAAGCAGTACACGAAAAGATGATTGCTTTGCACGACGACTGGAACAGACTGGCCACTTTGACTTCTGGAAAACAACAAAGGTTAGTGCCGTCTCTCGCGCTCAGAAGTATGGTTTGTACTCAGCTTCCGGCAAGATGTTGCTGAAAAATGTTAAACTGATATAACTGATGTACCTAATATGACAACCATTGTAAGGGTCCTTGGATTTAAACCCTATTACTGAAAGATTGGCTTTCTTCGTACAACACTTCTGGATTTCCTCGTTTTTCTTATTCATCCTGAACTCCAGGAATCTAAATTGGCGATGTGTTTTTTTCCCTTTGTTTGCTCTGTGGTACAGTAAAATGTGTTTTTTCCCTTTGATTACTCTGGTACAGTCGAGGGATTGCTTTATGAAAAGGTGCAAACTTCACAAAATCGCTGCAGTTGATGTTAAAATCACCACTATCGTGCACAGTCTTGTTTTACGATCATACAGTATGGCTGACTAACAGAAACGTTTGCCTTGTTGAGTTGGTTTGGCAAACTACGAAACGTGTTGTGGTTTGTGCATGGTCTAACCAAATCCTAGCAAAAACATGTAACAAAGAAACTTGTTTCTGAGCTCATAGTTTCTCTCTTTTAGTGTCCAGGTTTTGCTTCTTGAAAAAGAACAACAGCACTTGGACAAAACCCAAAACTGGAGAAGGAAGATAGATCCACTCATGAAATGGATCTCGTCTGCAGAAACCAGGCTTAACACGCATTTTGATATAGCACCGGATCTCGACACTGTCAAGAAACAGAAACATGAGTTGGAGGTAAACTTGGGACTTTTAATTCGTACTGGAGTGCCAAGATGAAAATTTGTCAGTCGGTGTCAAAAATGAAAAATAATATCAAAGAAAGTCGCCGCTCATTAAGGACACTTGAGGATTTCACAAATAGACACGGACAAAACGTAGAACCCCTATACAGTATAATACCACAGGAAGTACTCCTTAGTAGCTTTTATCTGAATCGTCACACTTTAGGACTTCTTACAGTCTCAAGTTGGAAACACCTTGTACAGTATAATAATCGTCACTACCAGAATATACTGCTCGATAGCTTTCATGTGAATGGACACATGGGTAGAAAGGTAGAACCTCGGGGGTCACTCAATAAAGTTTTATACGGAGAGACTCCACCCGGAGGTTTACCCTTTAATATAATCATTTTTACCAAAATGGTGCTCCTTTCATATACTTAGAGCAAAATTGCATCCCTTTCTTGTACCTCAAAGATAAGCCAAAACAATAGAATTTCCTATAATCGCCACGTTTTTCTCGGTTTTTTTCAGTCGCTCTGATTCAGTTGCGCAGTCATTTCTGCCAAAATGTGGCACCCTTTGATATACTTCGCTTTAGCCACCATTTCTTCCACGTTGCAGCTGATTTTGTAACCCTTTCGCATACTAAAATGGCAATTTTCGCTACCCTTTAATATACTGCGAGCTTAAAAAAGGCAACCCCTTTCGGGCGGAGCCTCCCCGTATAGCCCATTATAGCGAGCACACCCTGGGGTAGAACTACCTTGTAAAGCATAACAAAAAGCACCACAGAAAGTCTAAAGAAAGTACTACTCAATATCTGCCTGTTGAATGGATACACCCTATTTAGGGTAACACCCATAACTTTAAGAGGTAGAACCCGTTTGGGTAGCTTAAGTTAGGATTTAATTACATTGTCTTCTAACATAAATGCAATAAGAAAAGCTTTTTGTGTGGCTGACTACTCAGGATTTTAACAACGAAATGCTGTCGCATCAACGGGAGGTGAGTGATTCTCTGGAGGCTGGGGACAAACTGCTAAAGGATACTGAGCTTCCTGAGGATGACCGGACCGCGATACAGAAAGACGTCCTGGACCTTAGTCACCGCTGGGAGAATCTCGAAGAGTTAGTCGCGTGGAAAACTGAAAGGTACAGAACAATGCTTGAGTAATAAAAACGTGAATCGCAGTTGTCGTTATTTTCGTTGATAATTCGTGGGAGTATCGTTGCGATTTCGCGCACCTATTGTTTCGATGTCGTTTAAATTGGCGTTTGCTTTGCATAACGGGATTGCGGAGATATGCAAGAACATTTCACTGAAATTCGCAACTTCAGGCTTTTCGTCAAAAATCACGAAAATTCGTTGGAAACGAGATTTCCTTCGGTCTCTGTCCAGATTTCAAAGAGCTTTTTTGGCGAAAGTTTGCTTCGTTTAGTGAGATTTTTGCAGAAGGACAACTACTAAAAGTCAATGAAACGGAATCGATTCTACCTGAACTTTACACCAACTTCTGTTCTGCACACTTCATTTCTGGTCTTGTAAAACTTTTGGTCGTGACAACAGAATCCGAAGAGAATATATAGCGTAAATCATTTTCGCATGTTTACCTCATAATTTTGTCTTCCCTGCAGAATTGAGGACACGATAGTAAAACTCAAGATCCAACAAGAGGACAAACTTCAGAAGTGGCATGATGGTCTGGGTGATATCAATGGGTGGGTGATGAAGACTAAAGTGAAGGTGGACGCAGAGTTCAGTCTCGCTAATGACGTGGATGGCGCACTGGAACAAATAGATGACTTTCAGGTTTGTTAAAAAAAAAAACATGTCAATACCCGATCCTGTTATTCACGTAAGTTGAAATGTCTAGACATTTCAGTCCGAGCAATAAGGAATACGCGAAAACACCACTGGCTTTCTATCGTGATAGTTCTTCTTTAAACGTTTGTCTTGAGAATTGCACATCGCAAACGAAGAAAAACACTGTGCTATGTTTTATTGAATAATTGGACTACGAAGCCACGTTTACTATTAGCGAATAGGGAACGAGGTACAGCCGTTTGTAAAAGACACGGAGAAGCAGTTTAATTATTGCTTTTGTAACAAACCAAATAGTTACATTAGAAAACAACAATATTACCTGTAATAATTTCTATGTTGTAAGAGTCCAGGTCTTATTTCAAAAAAAAAAAGGAAAATAACTTTTACTTTCCAAGGAAAAAGTGAGAACGATGGTTGTTTATCAACAATTAGACAATTAGACAATTAGACATGAATTAACTAATCAGATTCGCGTATTCGCAATAGATCACTGCGAATGTGAACTAGACTCTGATAAAACATAACTTTTAGCCAATCAGAGCGCATGCAGCTTTCCGGAGTCTATATTTTGACTGTCTACTCTTGTTCCTACGTAGGAGATTATCAAAGATGCTCCCGTGTATCAAGAAAAAGTCACCCATTTGAACGAGTTTAGCAGCAACCTGGTGACAGATCCTTGCCTCGGTGAAGAAGAAAGAAAACTCGTGCGCAAGGAGACTGCCATATGCAATGATAAGTGGAACGAGCTTGTGAACCTCGCCAACGCGAAGCAGGCTAGGTAACCAAGTACTCCCATACAGGAATCCAAATGTCTTGTTCGTTTCATATTGTTGAAAATTGGTGTTGTGGTACAATAATAAGCCTCGAACGTCTCAAAATGCTTTATAGTCGATTGTAAAGGAGTAACGAGGCAGCAGTGTTGCCTGCTAAGGGGATCCCGCTTAGGTCTTATCTGCAGAAGGGGGCAGATCATCACTGTGGAAGGCACAATTGTCAGCTGTCGGCACAGGCTGAGAGGACTGGACACTACTTATTTGTTTCTGTGCAATCTTGTAGCTCAGTCGGTATTAAAACCGGTGATTAGGCCTGGGGGTTGCTTCAATTGATCAAGTTTGAAAAAGCTATTCAAATGTCAAAGCTCTTTGTAATAGCAACGTTGGCTTCACTGGATTAATTTTGCCCAGGGTGTTTGACGCATTGGTACAAATGTTATTCGCCAATATTATTTGTTTTCTTTAGAATGGAGGAGAACTTGAACAGGCTGGAAAGACAAGAGCATGACGCTCTGGAACGTTGGAGGATCCGCGCAGAAAGAGCGGGATTGGCATTAGATAAGCTGGAGGGTCAAATATCGGTTATTGATGACCCGATAGGAGATACCCTTGAGACCGTTAAGAGGCAGGAGGAAGCATTTGAGGTACATGCAGGAATTAAATCTCTGTTGTCACAACCAAGTCTCCGATTTTACTGTTAGAATTCTAGTCATAGGGATGCTCGTCATCCCATTTAGGAGTTAAAATTGGTGGTTTGGCAACGCTTACGACGTTACAATAAAAAATGACCAACGATAGAATTATGGAGGTATATTTAGGGTAGAATCCGGGAAAAATATGACTGAATATGACGTAAGTACTTGTCAGAATTGGTTCCTTGAAGGGGTTAAATTGTGGTAACCTTTTACCCAGACGAACACCAACGTCAATCTTATATGAAAGTCCTACTTGATTCTATCATAGTTAATAAAAGAAAATGGTTATATGAGGCCCGTCAAATTTCTTTGTCAAATATGTTTTGTTTTTGTTTTTTTGTTTGTTTGTTTAACCGTTTCAGGCTTGACCGTGCACAATCCACGAAAAAGTTTTGAACTGCGCTGGAGCAACTGCTGGAGCAACTAACCAGTAGAAATAATTCTGTAAAGTCATTCAGCCGCAGTATATGGACGGAGAACATTCAACATACATTGAGTCGCCTTGTTTCTGGCTTTTGAAACTTGTGAGGTTTCAAAACTGACCAATTTTTCAGGGACCGCATTCATGAAGTTTAGGAACTTTATTTAATGAGAATTAGCATACAACAGTTAAAAACTGATGAACTAGTGGCCCTCGATCCCAAATATCGAAATTAAAATGGGCTAAAATGTGCACCGTGCAATAATAAGGGTGCATATCAACATAGCAGTGCTTTATGAATGGGTGCCAATGAGTATAAATATATTCCTTATGCGGACGAAATGTGTTGTTAGGTTGGTCATTTTTTTTTACCATTTTTGTCACCTCTAGATATTTTCTAATGAAGTCGACTTAAACACGTCCCAAATGATTGACACTTTTGCTTTGGGAGAACAAGTTAAGAAGGATCCTAAACTGGCCTTAAAAAAGAAAGAAGAAGTGAAGGAGCACCTAAACGCATTGACGGCGCGTTGGGACCGAGTTAAGGATTTCCTGGCCTTGAGAAATGAAAGGTATGCAACGCGGAAGCGTGTCTTGTTGTTTTTGCTTTTTTTGTTTACCTATTCAAGGTCTGCGAGTGGCAATACGTAAGACGTATGTCCCTGGCTGGTGCTAATAGTAGGAACACTGTCATACCAGCGAGTGCATTGGATACAAAGGCTAATTTCCTAAACAAAACTGGTTAGTGCTTTGGATGGTCAAGTAGGGGCCTGGCGCCAAATGAAAGTATCGCCAAACTCAATTAATTAAAAGAAGTGTTCAGTCGCATAACATAGCTTATTGTAATTACTAGTCTTAGCAAGACTAAGAATGTTTGAATGAGAAATCACCAAAATACGAGTCTTCAAAACTTGAAACTAGTGCAGAGTCAGCATCATTTTATTAGTTCTTTTTGAGGCTTTGGTTGGTGGTCTGGTGGGGATTCGAACCCATGACCTCCCGCCTTGCAGTGTGGCGCTTATCAAGGTGGCGGTTGTCTAACCTGTTTTCTAGGAGCTGACAAAGTTGATTAACTGTTACTAATTACTAGTTACACATTTTTTCTCAAGGCTGGACGAAGCTTCCAAGAGGCTTCAGCGGGAGAGAAGAAACAAACTCCATGACTGGGAAGAACAACTGAGCTTCATTGACAGCTTTCTGCGTAAAGCAGAAAGGGAGACAGAAAGATTTGAACCTGTCGGAGATGACTTGGAGACCGTCAGAAGGCAACATGAGGACTTCGAGGTTTGCTTACAATATCATGTTACTTTTGCTTATCGATAGTTGACTTGCAATTGATGTTGTTATTAAAAAAGAGACACTTGATGGACAGACGGCCCACACAACCTGTTCCGTTCCAGTGTGAGTATTGATGTGTGTATGATGTGACGGGGTGCGTGGTTCATGCGTGTATGATGAGGCAAGCACTGGACGGGATAGATCAGAGGACCCTTGACCGAAAGAGACTGTGCTCGAATCTTCACAGCGGTCAAACGCAGAAATTGAGCTCACTTCCGGTCTTTCAAAGCCTTGAAGATTGAATCAGTTCAAACATTTACGAGCACGAAATTCGTATGAAATCGCTGCATAACATGTCCCGGCGAACCGAAGTTTTCCACCAGCAAAACTTGTTCATGACAATTAATTCAGTTTGAACTTATACTCAACGTAAATAGCGTAAGTTTTCAGAAATGGCGTGTAGTTTGCGGTTAGTGAAACTTTAGACATTTGCCTCTATTTTCCTTTCTAAAATTATGGTAGAATCTGCGTACGCGTCGTGAGTTCTGGTTAGATGCCATATGGAGGCCTGGGAATAACTATTACGTAATGCCTAGTAGCCTGGAGGCTGTCTTCGGTTTAGAGCTTGGGTTCCAGTTATTGTCAGTTATCAACAATTCTGGGGTCAAAACTCACTCTCAGCGTTATGACTTTTATTTTATTAAATGAAATACTTAATACAGACGTAAATCTCCTTCCAGAGACGTAAATTTCGTTTTAAGGGGCTTTCGATCGACGTTATCGCCGGGTCCTCTGACTGATCAATCCCTAAAAGTGGCAACTGTATCACGATTGGTTAAACGAAAAAGTTTCTGCTGGGAGATAATAAACACAACAACTAATTCTTACCTTTAACTCGTAGCATTCCATGGGCCTGCTCCTGGGACCACAGAAGCGAGTGTACGCATTTGGAATATTCACTGATGATTTGTTAGCTGATCCTGTCATCGACGAGAGATCCAAACAGAATATGGAAAGCGATAAAGACGACCGGCTTGAAAGATGGGCAAGGGTGGTCGACAAGACAAATAACCATCGTGCCAAGTAATTGTTTTCTTATGACATTTTTATTTGTGACGCCCAGGCAAAATTTTGAGGCAATTTTTCTTGGGTATTGAAGGTTCCGAACACATCGCGGACTTCAGAATGTGAACTGGTCAAGGAGAATTTGTAGCCGTTTCATTGTTCTGAACTCGACTTCTGATTGGCTAATTTAAAGACTTGTCTTCAATTTTTTTGGGGTGACCATTTTTCGTGTGGTCGCACGGTAAGAAAGGATGTTCTGACTTAACTCTGTGACTCCTGGACTCCTGTAACTAGTAGGACACATGGATTTCACAGGTTCACCTCCCCTCCAAGTTTTGAGCCTTTTTTGCAATTTTTGAAATTCTTTCTTGTTGTATTTGACCTGTGTCGCATCAATCCTTTCGTACTCACTGAGAGCTTCTAAAAATCTAAAATTTCGTGTTGTTAATATGCATGTGTAATCAAACGGTGACGAGTGAAATTGGGAAATAACATCACGCGCGTTATGTCAAAATTCTAATTATTTCCCGAGCCTTTCGTCTTTTTATGTTTAAAACCAATTTCTATTAAAATTTCAACTGCCTTTAGTTTTGTTGACGTGACTTAGCAAATACACTGGACTCTACCTTTTCTAATGAAGTCAGTATTGCCGTTAGCATTATCCAATCTGAAACAGCCATTCCATCAATCTAGGGCAATACAACTCAGATAATCACTTCTGTCCACTTTCAGATTGGAAGAAAAACTGTCAATTTTGGAGCAAGGCGAGGACACGGTGGACAAGTGGAATGACGAACTGGCGGCAATCCAAGAAAAGGTTGACAAAGTCGAAAGTATCTGCGAACAGGAAATCGCGCTAGATCTGGAAACACTTGAAACGCAAAGGAAGGACGCGCAGGTTAGCTTTAAGCCCCGACATGAAAATACATATTCTCCTTACTGTTCTCCATAATCTCTTATGGAACTAGTAAGGAGAATTTGTCTAAATTTCAAGACATCTAATCCTTGGTGATCACATTCTTTATTCTCAGCATTTGAATGTTTGAACGAGTAGTGATAATGTAAAAAGAAATTTCATTTTCGTCACTGTTAGTTCTTAAAGGGTTAACACGACTTCATTGCTCGGTTGCTCGGATTACGTTTAGTATGAAATGTCATCTTCGTAGCATGGGGAAATGAATACGTCAGTTTGGAAGGGAAAAATGTCAAGGCTTTCCATCAAGATTTTCGGAAAGGCAACAGCACTTCGTAAATCCATTGGACAATATTTCTTTCCCTGTAAGCTTTTGCCGCTTTAACATTCAGCGAAAGGACACGTTTAGGCTTGGTACCCACTAGCGACATAACAATCATAAACATAATCGTAAACATGAGCTTCTTGTGATTTAGTGGGAACAGGCATCTTAAGGGCGGCATAGTCATAACCACAAACATAATCACAATCACAAGAAAATGATCGATCCTTTTCTTAGGATTGACTATTTCGATCACAAAAGCCCTTATGGTTATGTTTTTAGGCGTTTACACCAGGACATCAGTGACATAACGGCGTTATGTTTGTTGTGATTATGATAGTTATG
Organism: Siderastrea radians; assembly: GCA_964017195.1. NCBI lineage: Eukaryota > Metazoa > Cnidaria > Anthozoa > Scleractinia > Rhizangiidae > Siderastrea > Siderastrea radians. Next base: position 41,604,301 of record OZ024888.1, read on the forward strand.
TCGCTAGTGGGTACCAAGCCTTAGTCTACTCTTCCTTAAAACGGCCTGTAAATAATACGGGAAAACAGATAGCCAACATTTTAACTTGACAATTGTTCCTGATAGAATGTAGCGTAATCAGTCAATGAATTATGTTACGTCACTTATGTCCTAGTGTGAACGCCTAGAAACATAACCATAAGGGCTCTTGTGATCGATATAATCATTATTATAACAGTTTAATATATTTTTTTCTTTTCACAGAAATTGAAAGAGGAGGTGCGCATGCTCGATCCTGAGGTGGAGGACTTTCTCAAGAGCTCTGATGATTTGCTGGAGGAACATGACTTGCCTGATAAGGACCAGAGTACAATTGAGGAGGAGACAGAATCACTGTCGAAACGGTGGAATAAAGTGAAATCCGACGCAAAGTCGAGAGAACCAAAGTATGTACACAAGGTTTTTAATTCGGATGCTTATTTCTCATTGGTGATTCAACATAGGTTGAACTACGTATTCATTCAACAAGAATAGCAACAACAACATAAGAGACAACTATTTTGTTTTCACATTTCAAAGAAAAATTGCAAATAGCAGAGCGTGTTATTGGGGGCGAATACAAAAAAAAAAGAAGTACCAAAAATGGAAAATATTTATTTATTCATTTATTTATTTATTTGTTTATTCATAACGACCTAACGAAACTTCTTGTTTATAAGATGCCCTCTTTAAAGCCATTAGCATAAAACATAGGGAACTTTCTTCTGTTTTTTGCAGAATCGAAGAAGAGATCCAGCGTTTACAAAAACGTCAGAAGGAATTGTTAAGCGATTGGAAGAACTCTTGCAATTCTACTCTGAAATGGATTGCTGACACGAATGCGCGAGTGCAGGCTCAGGATACCACTGCCAAAGATCTCGATCATGCGCGGGCACAAAGACAAGAAATCGAGGTGGGTGATATCATCTTAATTCGGAGTTTAACACAAAAGCGCTATAGTATGGTAGGGGTAATTTGTATATCAACAGCAAATGAGAAAAGAACTCCAAGTTATCAAGAATAGACCCCATCTCAATTTTCAAGGTTATTTTGAAGCAAGTTAAATGAAAGTAACGTGCAACAGTCATCGCAACAGTTTCGCACATTGACACTGTTTTATGTAGCTAGAAGAAGTGACAAATGGACAATCTCTTATTTTTATAAAAGTACTAAAAGCACACAACATTCTGAAATTTCGAGTGCCACAGAAGAATAGTCAGTTGCTTTCCTATAAATGGCAAAAGACAAAGGTTAATGTCTGAGCTGCTTTCTGGTACAGTAAATGTTCGGCAATTGCCGGGTAAATGCTAAGTAAATACTCAGTAAATGCTCAGAAAATTCTCTGTTTAAAGGCAGTTGCTAAGGCTAAGTTTATCGTTGCAGGATATAACGAGGGAAATTAAACTGTACGACAAACAGATGGATAAACTTGATCAACTTGGTAACAAGCTTGTTCAAGAACCTAGCATGAGTGATCTGGAAAAAGGCCTGGTGCAAGACGAAAAAGCGGCGATTATTGAACAATGGAAAGAACTTCTGTCAAACACAGACGCTGCAAAACAAAGGTATTTAAGAAGTGTAGTAGGCAAATGCACGTAAATAGTTGCTCGAAAAGAGTGCAGAGATGTTTTGGTCAAAACCTCGGCAAAGCAAAGTGAAATTTTGCTTTACTTAAACAACAGAGCTTGTTCATGTTCGAAATTCGTTGATTTTGTGTGATGCTAGGGATATTTCTTTAAGTGTGCTTTAAATTGTATTGGACCTTTCGAGCATCAATATGACCAGTGTCTTACTTTTCCTTACTATATATATATTGCTAAATGGTTACATGTAATGAGAATGAAGGAAATTGATCACCAAAGATAAAATATTGTGGCGTTAAAACAAATTCTCCCAACAACCATAAGAAATATATGGAATCCAGTGAGGAGGTTTTGCATATTGATGTGATGGCTTAAAGGTGTTAACTGAAGAGTGAGATCAATACTCAGTATTTGGAGGCGACTAAAGCAGCTTCTATTAATTCATTCTTGATTTCACCTCACCTTCCCGACACATGAATGATTGTGAATGGGTGAGACCGCAACATAGGGGACTGTGGTTGTTGACCATTATCGGAAAAACAGGTTAGTTTGGTGTTGTCTAAATATTTTGACATAGTGAGCATACTCGGATTATCTTTCATTCTCTTGTACTGAAACTATCAGCAAGTACTGGGTTAAGGGAACTACCCGTATATGTTGTGGCCGCAAGTAAATGTTCATTAATGAGAACCATTTCTTCACACCAGGCTTGATAGTCAAATTGCGCAGCTTGAAAAAGAGCAGAGAGACAAGATGGATACATGGTCACGAAAGACCGAGCCTCTTGAGGAATGGCTGGTGAAGAACGAGACTACCGTGGAGTCATATGAGCCAATAGGATATGACATCAACTATGTGAAGGGACAAAGAGAGGACGCCCAGGTTGGTTCAACTCGCAGTAATACTGAGGGATTCACTGCCGAATTGCTTTCACCTGAGTGATTACAGTTTAGGATTTTATCTGATCTACAGACTTCAAACCACCTTGTTCACCACAATAAATAATACCACAGCAGAGTACTGCTCAATAGCTTTCATTTGAGTGGTCACATTTAAGGATTTCACCCACAGACTCAAAAGTTAAAACCACCTTGTACAGCATAATAAGCACCACAGGAAAGTATTGATTAATAGCATTCATTTGAATGGTCACACTGTAGGATTTCACCTACAGACTCAAAAGTTAGAACCAACTTCTACAGCATAACAAACAGCACCGCAGCTTGAATGGTCAGACTTAAAGATTTCATCCACAGAATCAAACGGCCTGGGCCAGTATTTCTATGACGGTTGATTTTCTGTGTTCCGCAGGAGATGATCACAGACCTACTTCACGAGCAGCCGAAGTTCACTGAGATGACAGACTTTGGTAACCAGCTCACCACAGAGCCGTGTATAGGACAGGAGGAGCGAGTCAGGCTACAGAAAGAAATGCAGTCACTACATGAGAGATGGAACAACTTGTATGCCTCAGCCACCTCTAGGCACGACAGGTAAATTATAGAAGATTTTAGGGGGTGGGGGAGGAGGACTCTAAGCCGTACTCTGTCACCTGATCCAAGGGTGGAAGTAGTACAGTAGTATTCCTGTTTACGTTATGCTAATTACTTCAACATAACTGTCGGTTGATGGGTAGCTGTATTTTTCAATCACTGTACAGTGAAAGTAACTCTTAAGGAATGGTATACTTACTGCTAAATACAATTTCACCGTTTAATACAGGTCCAACTGACTTTACGAGATAACGTTAACTTACTTTAAAGAGATAACAACGAGAAGAAGAAAATAGATTATGCAATGCGATTACCGAGAATGGAATATTTAATGTACAGTCGTGTGGTTCTCTTTTACAAAGTGATGTTTATACATATGAAAGCAATTAAGATATGCTATTTAGGATTTTGAAAACGACGAGCGCATCCGCTTGGCAAGGGGTCAAATTTACCAAAAAGTAACGGGAGATTTTTTGGGCCTTTGAGAACTTACCGCTGAATGCATGGCTGCGTTATACAGGCTTGACTGTCACTGAATTTACCTGCCGTCCAACTTCCGGTTCCGCAGACACTCTCTTGTGTGGAGAAACTTTTACTGTTGGTAGGTTTCTTTTACTTGAAGGTTGATTAACGCTTTAATTTTTAATCCCGTAGGATTCAAGAAAGGCTGAGGATATTGGAAGATGAACAAAGAAAACTGGAAGAAGAGCAAAAGAGGTTGGAAGAGGAAGAAATACAACGAAGACTGGACGAGGAGAGAAGGCGACTTGAAGAAGAAAAACGAAAGAAGAAAGAAGAGGAGGCGAAAAAGCGACGCGAGGAAGAGGCGAGGTTGCAGAGAGAACTGGAAGAGAGACAAAGGAGAGAAGAAGAGGAAAGACTTCGCAGGGAAGAGCAAGAAAGGTTACGACTGAAAGAACTGGAAAGAAAACGGAGAGAAGAAGAGGAAAAGAAAAGAAGGGAAGAAGAGGAAAGAAGGCGAAAAGAGGAAGAGGAGAGAAAGAAGCGAGAAGAGGAAGAAAGAAAGCGAAGGGAGGAGGACGAACGCAGGAAAAGAGAAGAAGAGAGAAGAAAGAAAGAGGAAGAGGAACGTAGAAAACGAGAGGAAGAAGCGAGGAAACGGAGAGAAGAAGACGAACGAAGGAGAAAAGAGGAAGCGGAACGCTGGGAAAGGGAGGAAGAGGAGAGAAGGAAGAGAGATGAGGAGAAAAGACGACAGCGGGAGGAGGACAGAAAGAGAAGAGAAGAAGAAAGGAAAAGAAGGGAAGAAGAGGAAGAGCGTAAAAGGAAGGAGGCCGAGGAGAAAAAGAAACGTGAAGAGGAAGAAAAGGTAAGTTTAGTACGACCACACCGTCACTAAAAGTGTATCGATCGCTTCACTGTTTTGTAAGGTCTATACACGTACATCTACGTTAGTTTTCATGTCATGTGTTAGCCAAAATCAGTACAATTTGCACTTTGCACACACTTATAATTTCCCTGTTCCCCCACAATTATATTTTTTCACTTTGGGACCCAAAACGCTTAGATAGTTTAAATCAAGAAACAAAGACTGCATTTCCTAGCACCGTTTTCTATTTTACTCACTGATAATTTTTTTTTAGTTAAAAGCCATGGCTTATATCACACCTGAACCCCGTGTCCAGCTGGTAGAGCAGGAACCAAGGCTATTCAGCAGCCCCGTAGTGGATGAAGTCATTGTGTCCGTGGATGAAGATGTTGTAGAGGCGGGAGTAGACCCTGGGATTCTTGAAGGAAGGCTGGATGATTGGAAGAGAGAGGCCAAAGACATTGACGAGTAAGTAGTGGCCACTGTCGGGTGAAACTCTTGTAAGGGATCGCCCTCGGGATCCCGACGTTCGGAAACAAGGAGTCTAGTCCCATCAATATGGGATACAAGTAAGAGATTCCCAATACAGGGCTCAACTGACAACGGAACTAAAGAAGATTTCACAACGACGATCATCGAAGAGCAATGTTCGTTCCGCTGGAATAATAGGTTGAAATCACCGAGCAAAATATAAAGGCAGAATTTGGTCTACTCCCTTATGACGTTTTGTCACGTGTTAAAGACTGAAGGCTGCACATAGCTAAGAATGCTCTCAAACTAAAATTCCTTTAACAGCGAACATTTCTTTTAACTTCGAAGCATCAACAATGGACTCGCAGTTCTCTTTTGTTTTATCCAAGTATAGTTAAGGATTAATCTTGTCTATTGTGATTTTCAAAATTACGTCAACTTTAGAGGCTTCAATCTTTGCATCCATTTTATGGGATGTTCTTATTGACTACAGAAGGTGAAGTTTCTCTCTTATTATCCTTTAGGTGGCTTAAGACCCAAGAAGAGAAACTTCCGGAAGATTCCAACGAAGACACGATTGCTTCTCTGAAGGAAAAGGAAGGCAAAATTGCGGTGAGTGTTATAATGGCGTTTTTTATCCGAAGGATGGCACAGCTAAGACCTAAACTCAGAAGAAAAGAGCAATCTTATACACAGATGAAATGCTAACCTAACGAATTCAGTTGCTCCCAAAACATCAGGGATTGTTTTTCACTTACTTGAATTGTCAATGATTGTGAATACAAAAAAACGCTTATAACAAACACACGTAACAATGACATCTACAGGCTTCTTGCACACTAGACTTTATTAAAAAATGAATTCGTTATTTCGGAGGTCGAAAAATCTGGAATCAAAACAATAACATTTATTTCAATTTGTTTCAGAGCCTTGAAAAAGAACTTCCAGTTTATGACAAGAGGTACCACGATCTAGAAGGAGACTTCGAAGAACTTATGAACGACAACAATATCAGAGAAGATCAACAAGAAGCGATTGGCGAAGAAATGGATGACTTGAGAGTTCGATGGCGATCGTTGAACGACAATAAAGACACAAAGAAACACAGGTAAAGAAAATGAAACGTATCTATGATGGAAATGAGATTTATATGGGGCATTATCCATATGTAAATGCTCGAACGCGCTTTACAGCAACTAAAAGGTGATCGAGGGGGGCATGTTAAGGCGCCCATGTCAACAGCTATCAGACCACTTGTGACCTCACCACTCTCACTCTAACCATGAATGAATGTAAGAGACCAACCCGCAGCACCAAGGAATGCACGCCCTACTTTAATCGAGCAGTGTTGTGGGTTCTTAAGTTTGACCAGGTGTAGGAGACAAGGACAACCGCTTAACGTCACAGCCCAGGGTGGCCAAGTGTTAAGCACAGCCAGCCTGGCCGTATCACGAAGGGACAGTTCAGGTCAGCGCGCGTATTTCGCTTTGTGACACTTCGCTTGAAGCGCAACTCGTGCTTGTGTTTGCCTGCCTATTTTCACGGAACGCGCGCCCTCGAAGTACCGCTTTTGAAACCACTAGGTCTACATGAAAACATTTCGGCAGAGGGTTTTGAGTCTTAAAAAATGACTGCTCAGCTGTGACAAACGTTAACCGCACGTTAATTAGACCGCTATTGTCTACAGCTCTGAACATGCACATTATTATGCCGCACGTTACAAAATCGTGTGCTGTAAGTAAATGCCGCGAAAGACAATAGCATTCTTTATGCGGAATGCAAATCGGCGAGTGCAGACTTTTCGATTTCTGTTGTGACGGCAGCTGTTACCCACCCAGGCTTTTCTTTTGGTTGTCTTTGTTTTTTAGTAAAATGTCCAACCTGGACTGCAATTTTCTGATCCTTTTCCACAGATTAAAGAACCAGATCTGGGATGAAGAACAGAAGAAAGCTGGCGAGCTCGCAGCATGCCGAGTTAACTTACAAGCTGTGAAGAACTGGATCGACCTGCGTGATAACGAACTGGAGTCTATGGATCCAATTGGAAACGATCTAAACACTTTAACAAGGCAAAAAGAAGACATGAAGGTAGAGCATATGTGACTCTGTGTGTCAAAAAGAAGTTTATGCCAGGTCAAATGTTCCAGAATTTCTTTCTACGACATGAAGTTTTTGTGAGGTAAAGATGGAATCCTCGCATTAATATTTGCAGACAAAGCTTTACGAGGACTATCACGCCTGCTTTTGGCACTACTACTTTAAAAATAAAAGCTAGCTCAAAGGGAAAGCAAAAATAGTAGATCAGTTTTGGTTAAAATTACTCTACCAGGTTTCTGAAACCACAAACAAGTTTGATTGGATGCGGTTGGCTAAGATGGAAGTGGATTGCATCTTGAAAAACGTGCGTCAATACTTTCAGGTTTTTTCCCTTGTCTCTGGGAAACTGTCTAAAAACTGACTACGGTTTGTTCTTCCTTTGAGAAAATCCATATGTTCCTTTTGATGTTGTAGGGACATAATATGTGCGGGAAATGGTTTTTATTTTTTTATTTCAGTTGACAGTTCTGACCTAAAAAAGGTTAAAAATTCCCGTGACGTGGCCCCTTTCACGGTACTCGCTCACTAGCTATCATGCTAATCAGAAAGGTAGTCATCTGTGAGTTCAAACTACAACTGTAGATGATAAATAAAAATAGTCGTACCTCGAATAATCGCTGCTAACTCACTCACCAAACGACTCAAAGCCAACGAGGCGAAGTTACTTAGTTAAATTTTACCTGTAAAACATTTAAAGCTTTCCTCAATTAAATACCCTTCTTGACTAATCACCCCTAAATGAGCTACATCAAACTAAGAAGATTTTCTGTCTCCTCTACAGCAATTCACCAAACGACTCAACGACTACGAGCCAAGGTTTACAGAAGCGACAGACACAGCTTACAAACTGTGTAAGGACCCTGTATTTTCCAACGAGCAAAACAAAGCTCTTCAACAAGATACGGAAGACTGCGAACAGAAATGGGATGACTTGCTTGAGAAGGTTAAAGACCGCATGGATGGGTAAGGATGGAAGTTTAAGTTTTTATTTATTTATCTGTGGTGATCAAGGATTAAGCCAGACAGACGTGAGATCCTTTGTGTAATCAAAACCAACTGGTTAACACTTTACAACACTTTACTTTCAACGAAATCGAATAACCGGTATATACCCAGTCTGATTCCATATCCCAAACAAAGTAAACCAAGTCATATTTTCAGTTCTGAATTTTTAACAAAACTAGTGTTAATAAAATCAAGTCACCCGCAATCACACTGCGCTCATCATCTTTATGTGATCCTGTTTTTGTAGTTTTGTCTTGCGTTCACACACTGTGACTGAGCAACTTGACGGTAGCAGTTCTGTTGGTTAGTTGCTCATATAAAATTCAAGACTATTGTTGTTTGTGCACGGACAAGGCTAAAAGCGGTAACAAGAACATAAAACAAAGGACTGAGCTGAGCTTCACAACCAGTTTCATTTATTAGCTGTTGTATGTGAAAGTAAAACGCACTTGGCTAAAAGGCCCATATTTCAGGCAAGTCGCTCCCCGCTCAACTACCTAAACACCCATCAACTACGTGTTTTTTATTTTTTTTTTATTTTTTTTTTTTATTGACAGTTTGCACCAATAGGCCATTTCCGAATTGTCTTGTGCCTCTTTTTCAAAGCGAGGTTTCGTGCAAAACCTTTCATATGAAAATGAGTGTTATCTGCATGTGAATGAAAGCTCATTTTCATATGAAAGGCCAGGCACCAAAACTCGCTTTGAAAAAGAGGTACAAGACAACTCGGAGATGGCCTATTGTGTAACTCCCAGCTATATTAGGTATTTCCAAACCTTAACACTCCAAACGTAACCTTCCAATACGTTGGTACATTTGCCTTTATGTTTGTTTACTGATCTTTTAACCACAGCATCGTGAGAAAGATCCCAAAGCTTCAAAAAAGTCAAAAGGAGCTTCTGGAAGAGTGGAAAGACAGTTCTGCTCGGTTTGACAAAGCTCTGAGAAAAACTGAAGAAAAACTCAAGGAACAAGAAGCCATTGGTAGAGAAGTAAGTCGAGCTTAGTTGTGCAATACTTGCTGCTAGTGTTTTTCTGTTACTTTTTGTGTTCTTACTTTGTTTCATTACCATTATTATGTTGTTGCTGTTTTTGTTCAAGGGATTACTCGTTTCTTTAAACTGTGGTGCTGTGTTATTGGGAGAATGGAACTCTTAAATACAACGTCAACTGAGTCGATATACTGACCACCATAAGGAGATTTAAAACCCGATAAAACCGATGTTTCGAGCACGTAAGCCCTTGGTCAGAGCGAATCAAGGGATTCTGGGTTTTGTGTAGCGTTAGTGGAGACTTGGTGCATGGTAGCGTGAACACTATGAATAGATTATGGTGGTTGACTTAATTTTGACATTTGCTTTTTACATCCCCTCAAAGATTGGCTACGAAAAGTGGTCGCCACAGAGTAGATCGCCCGATCTGACAAGAAGACCAGGAGAAAATAACAACAAATGGAAGCCGACGGTTGACGAGTCTAATGCCAGGCTCAAGAGGTAAGTGCAGTAAGACATGTTATGGAAGATATCAAAGAATGAGCATTACGTTTTTGTATTTTGTATGCTAAGATTGCGCCTCTTGTTTTTTGTTTATTTGTTTTTTGCGCGCGCGTGTGTGTATGTCTGAAGGCACCAAACCCTGACGGTTCCCTTTCCCCCTTACTACTACTAAGATGGGGTCCGTAGTTGTCCGTAGTGGGGGTCCGTAGTTAGCGTTTGTGAACTTTCAGCTTTGTTTACTCTTATTCGAATAAAATTCATCAAAAACCACTGTCTTGTTACAGTGTCTGTTCATAATAAAAATCAAGCTTTTCATGTTTAAAATTTCATCATTAATATTGGCTATTCAGGGTGAGAGAAAAGCTTCAAGACATTCAGCGGGAGAAGAAAAATCGAAAATGGACGATACTTGAAGCCTTGAAAGATGTGATGCACTCAATCACCTCCAGATTCCGTGGCGATTCCAAATCCGGCGTCAGTCTGGACAAAGTGGTGGACCTACTAGAAGACCATGAGGTAAAGAAAGAATTGTCGTAATCACTGACTGCTATTAGAGAGTCAGCGTCGCTTGGACCTGTAATCCGAAAGTCTCGGGTTCAAGTCCTCCCTTCTGACTATCATGGATTTGTAACATGATAGTTGCTCCTTCATTTCAGTGTGAATAGTGTGTTGGGCAGCCTCCCACAAGTTAGTTTATGTTCAGTTTGTGATATTTTGGAGATGATTTACAGTACCGATACAGCGCTAAATACTGCAGCAATTCGTCAGTTTTGTCCCTGTAGATTTGCGATTTGTTGTTGCCTCTTAATGTGATTATTCCTTATTTTGGGAAATTCGCGTCAGTGCACGTTTCTCTGGATGTGTCATTGCACGTGCCGTTACACAATCTTTGTTTGCTGCAAAATGTCTAACTCGAAACCTAGCCAGTTTCCCTCTGATATTAGCTTTATCTTTGCATCCCCGGCTACTAAAAAGCATAAAACTTTATAGGGTCGGGGGGAGGGGGGGAGGCCTATGTTAGGAACATTAAAATTATTCCACGATCGTCTGTTAGATATGAGGTGATAAACAACGCGCCGAGTTGGTTATAATCACCTCATATCCAACAAGCGCGAGTGGAATGATTGTTTTTCTGTTGTCATATTCTTAGTAAAGATTTAGCTTCTCGCCATCTCGGCAAAAACTGTTCGACACTGTCATCCAATTTCCTTATAAGCCAAAAAGCAGGTTATTCGCTGGTGACCCGTGCGTGGTGAGCCAATGAAAAAGCTCGAATTCAAAAGCCAAGATTGACAATTTAATAAATCGGGGAGGGGGAGAGGGGGGGCTTGCAGATTTGGCAGAGGGGAGCACAACTGTGTTCCATCAGGTTTTTTTTTTTAACAACTTTAATTTTCTTTTAAGGACATTATGACTGATACGTCTTCTAAGCAAAGAGACGCTGACGAGGTGTTCGCCTTGGGCGCAAACGCTCTTGATAGTGGCGTGTTGGAAAATGACCAAGCCAACGCTATACACGACCGCATGTCCGACTTGAATCGACGATGGAATGGATTAAACGTTGATGTCATTGAGCGCGAAAAAAGGTTGGTTGATATCTGATATCAAAACCCCTCTTTTTTTCGTCGAGCTATTTCTGAAGATTTTGCTCGAACTAATTTCAGAAACAAACTATATACTGCGGCTTCTGTTTCGTTTGACCGCAGTAACAGCGCCGGATGAAAATGGTCAAAGACAACTGAAAAGAACATTGATTAGCATACTTCAGTCATTCCGCACTTTTTTTATATTTTTCATTATTTACATTTTTTACATTTGAAAAGGTAACTCCGTAATAATGAGCATTTTCTATCACATTTACTGCTTATTGGAGTTAGTTAAAGCTTAGGTGATGTTGATTTCAGAGATATATAAAAAAGACAGGTGGATAAACACGCGTGTTGCCTTCAGACCCTTCAGCATCGAAAAGGAAAAAAGTTAAATTCCCATACACCGTTGCACAATTTGTAAATATTTATGTCCCACTGAGGCTTTCTAAGTTCATCATTGTATACATACAATAAATGAACATGCATTCTTTCACTAGTGAACTCGTTGTTCTGTTAGTTGTTGGTGTTTGAATATTGTTTGAATTCCGTGACAAAGAAAATCACGCCAGTTGCCTTTGTAAACTCCCTTAGCCTCTTTGTAAACATTATAGTGAAAATTAAATATTCGCAGTGATTACCATGAATACGTAAGTGGATACCGTGAATGTGTAGCTAATTAACATTTTCGTGAGAATGAGTTCTTAAGAAGCATTTAAACTTGCATTCCCGCGTCGCCAACACTTTCTGTCTCGAAAAAGTGATAGCTCTGACGGCATATCGAGAGTTTAAGTTCAATATGGAAGATGATGATGATGATTTAGAGACATCTTGGGTTCGGGTGTCCATAACAGCCGACCTAATGCAGCACAGGTAGGTACACAACCAAGCATAACTTCATAGACAGATGTGCTAACAATGTTGAACTATTGCTTGAACTTGGGGCGAAGTCATGTTTTAAAACTCTTCATTACCACGATTGCCCAAGTTAAAAATATCAAAAATATCCGAAATGTAATCTTGCTACGTATCCAAAAACAAACAACAACGCATGAAAGAGCAGCTGATTTAATGGTCACACTTCATGATTTCATCCTCAGAATTAAAACTTATAGAACCGCATTATGTGGGCTGAAGGAATTGTGAGTTATTTTCAAACTAGGTGTCTTTTTTTCATGGATTGTTACTAAAGTTGAAGACTCTTAAGAATGCTTAGAATGTGTCATGTCTTGTTTAGGGTTGTCGAGTTTTTTTAATACCAACGTAATAACCTAGTATTAACCTAGTAGTAACTTAAATTAAATTAATTCCGTGACTTAAAGGATAAAAAATAATTTCACACTAAAGGTCAGTTTTTTTCAAGAATGTTGTCATGGATTGTCACGAAATTAAAGCCCTCATGCTTGGAATATGTCATGGCTTAAATAAGGTCTGTCGATTTTACTAGATACGAACCACTTTCCGATTTCTTCCCTTCTTTTTTCCTGGTTCCTTCCTGCCTTCTAGCGTCGGAAAACGTTTGATGCAAGCAACCTAAAGTGTGACCATTTCCAAGATGTCTTCAGGATTCCGTCCACACACTCAAACATCAGAACTTCCTTTTCAACGTTATAAACAGCACCACTGCAAAGTACTGCTCAGTAGCCTTCATTTGAACGGTCACACTTCAGGATTTGGTCGACACACTCAAAAGTTGAAACTACGTTCCCCAGCATACAACAGCTCCGCTAGAAGTACAGCTCAGTAGCTTTCATTTGAATGTAACCCTTCAGAGTTTCATCTAAACACTCAGAAGTTAATAAATTAGGACTGCCTTGACAATCATAATAAACAACACCATAGGAAAGTATTGCTCAATAGTTTTTATTTGAATGACGCACTTTAGAATTTCATCCACACACTCAAAATTTAGAAATACTTTTACCATCATAATATACAGCCCCTCTGGAGAGTACTGCTCAATAGCTTTCATTTGAATGGTCACACTTGATTTCATCCACAGACTCAAAAGTTAGAACCACATTAAATGATTTTGTTTTTGTCGTTTGATTGCGGGTGTAAGTATTTTAACAGAGAAATCTGTCCAAGTTTTTGTTAAGTACAAGTTATGTAAGTAATGTGCAATGACCTCTCCGCAATGCGTTCTTGTAATAGTTGCGTAAAATATACAATTAAAAGCGTGCCGTTATTTTGAAGTCATATCATTTTATTTATTCAATCAAATTTCAAATTACATTACATTGCATAAGACAATCCAATGAATCTGAGGTCAGCTTAAAACAGAATACGAGATTCCTTGGAATGAGCCGCCTAATATATCATAGATAGTCTCTAAAAACTAGTCGTATACACCCATAATGAAGTTTAATTACAATAAGAATAACTAATTAATTATATATACACAAAAAATTAGTTACGATAAAAAATTTGCATTAAATTTATCATAAATGAAGGCAATCAAGTTCTTACGAAAGACTGGCAAGGTGTTCGATTCCCTGGCAGTGAGAGGTAATTCATTCCGTTGGCGGCAAACCCGAACAAAGAAGAAATTCTGTCCTACTGAAAGGGGCATTAAGCGTTAAATGATCAACGTTTCTCAGTGGCTTGTCGTATGAGCGAAACGATACATAATCTAAAATAATCATTTTACTATTTGAACCTTTCAAAAAGAGATCGACATCTAATTTCTCCTTTCTTCAACGATGCAGTTCGACTGGAGGATGAAAAAGAAACTAGAAACTGGACATTGTTACGTTCATTTTTACCTTCTCTGGAATGACGTGTTGTGGATAGTCTGTGAGAAATAGCCGAGTTTTATTTATTTATTTATTTATTTATTTATTTATTTATTTATTTATTTATTTATTTATTTATGCGCTCTATCTCCCACTGCAGAGCGTGTTAACAGGCTAGTTATGGAATCACTACTGAGAAGTTATATTTTACGATCGGTATTAAAATTGAATATTCTGGTGATTGAGGTTTTTCTTTCTTCGTAAATTTAATGTAAATTGGGTACAGTCTTCGCTCGCCTTTTTGTTTCGCTGAATCTCCACTTCACAGCTCAGTTTCCTTGGAGAAGGGAAAACTTCTAGGACCCGATTTTGAGTGTATTGCAAACAATGGTTTTCCTTCAGCTGGTTATAGATTGACAAAAATTTCTTGTCCTCTTTTCAGGTTGGAGAAGTTCGCCCAAGAAATCGAGAGCGAGTACGAGAGATTCGACACATGGCGTGACAGATGTGACAACATGAACCAGTGGCTGATAGAGTCTGAGAGGCTCATTAAAAACGAAGAGAAGGTTGGATCTGACATTGATGTGCTTCAAGAACAGATCAAAGACAATCAGGTAGGTGTCAAGACAATGTTCTTGCCACCCAGGACCTTAAACAGACCATTTCCGAGCCTCTTTTGAAAGCAAGGACTTGTGGTCAACCATTCCGTTGCAAGGTTGAACCCTTCAAGCCTCAATATTAGCATGTATATTCTCATCACTGTTCTCCATATATTTCGTATGGTGCTAGTTGGGAGACTTCACTTAAAGGGGTTATGTCACGCTATTTCAGTATCTTTTTTAAAAGCTAAAAAGTGTCTTCGCATCAATTGAATTCCAAAAATAAGGGTCTAGCTTTGTTAATAAAGACTATCTTACGCCACTGAAACTGTTTCCTGTCGCCTGTTGCTACCGATGGCAAGGATGGAAATGGATTGCAGTTTGATCGAGTGGTGGTACTGAATGAGAGATGAGATGCCTGTCACTATCAGGTAAACTTGCACCCTAGCCCCACTTTTCTTAAAAGTCTAAGGAATCTGGTGGGTTTGTTTTGTCTTGCTTCCGTGCTTTGTCATTGTTGTTGTTGTTTTGTAATCTGCAATAGATGGAAATCGTGTTCTTTGGGGACTCTGCTGTTTCTAGCTCTTAACAGCATCCATTTGTTGAAAATAATCGCTTGTATTGTTGTGTACTTGAATGCTTATAACTTTTTGTCACAGCTCTTCTTCGATGAAGTAAAACAGTACGAGCCAAAAGTCGAGGCGATGCTTAAAGATAGCCAGGATCTTGTTGAGAGCACCAAACTGGATAAAACAGACATTGATGGAGTGGACAAAACTAAGACCGCTCTCAACACCAGATGGAAAGCCGTCAATGACCATCTTAAAGATCGACAGCAAAAGTAAGTTATAACATTATATCATTTACACACAACAAAATCGCTAACATCAATAGTTCTTTCCAGTCGAAGAGTGTAGGCAACATGGACGGGGGTTTTTACATCCTGTAATCGTATGCCTAAGTGGATTTGTATCACCCCTGCTCAAATGACTAAATGGTCTGCCTCCTGCCAGTTGGGGTTCTTGACAAGGTTATGTTCCCATAACAGCAACTATCCAAACGAACGTCATATAAAGCATTGAAAGGTTATGATGTTAAAACAAAAAACATTGCTAGAAAGCCGTAGGTTTGGAGATGGTCACTATTGGACGCCAAATAATTTTCTCTATTCTTTGGTGATAAGCATGTAGCCGTGATTCAAAACTGACTGAATTTTAGCATTGAAGCGCGTATCTACGTCTGAGAAAGAAAGGCCTAGACTAGCCTTGCAATAGGACTCGGCTGAGTAGCCGAGCCTCGCTCCAGTCGCATAGTTTTCTTTTCGCCTTATCCTTCACTAAGCCTAGTTGTGTTGGGAAGAAAATTATGTGTATGAAATATTTCATGTTGTGTCACAAGAACTAGATACTCTATTTTTGTTGATATGTTTTGCACTGTTTATTGCTGTGTAGGCTGGATTCAGCTCTGTTGGACATACTGAAGAAGGACACAGAAGGGAGGCTTGGTCGGTGGAGAGAACAGTCAATAGCTCTAGGCCTGCTTGTTACTGAAGCTTCAAGGAAAGTGAACGAAGATGTGGATGAAACAGATTATGGAGACATTCAAGCTAGCGCTGTTCAACTGCAGGTAAAAACGCTCTCAAAGCCATACTTCTTGGAAAAAATGGAGATGTCTTTTGTTTATGTTTTGTTTTGTCATAATCAATAAACATTTGTGGTACGATAAAAGAAGATTTAAGTCCAAGAAAAGTTGACAGATAAGTAGTGCACGTGAAAGTGTGGAAATTTGAGGGAATCTGTGCTACCTTCTAGGTCAAACCTTTCAACACCCAAAAGGTTAGATGTCACCCATCCCTACCTTTGGTATTTCTTTATTGCAACTACTGCAGGCCGGTTACCATTTTTGTTCACACGCGCATATTATGCGTTTTTACCCACGTCAAATTTAGCACACAAGTAAAACTTGTCCTAATTTATGTACTCCGATGAATCTCTCTTTTACAGCAAGTTGAAAACTCTCTCGGAGAAGACTTAAGCAAAGAGTTAGTTGACGTGAATGATGCTGGTCGTGCCATCATCGAGAAGAAAGAGTTACAGCCTGATGACGGAGACGAGATCAACGAAACACTGGACGCACTTAACAGACAAGTATCTGAACTGGAAAGAGGAACCAGAGAGAAAAAGGACAGGTATTAAAGGCAATTTGAGCATTTTAGAAATGTGCTTAAGGACGGTGCCTCCTAATACAGAGGTATTTATGCACAGTAAATGACTATGTGGGACAGGCTAGGCAGATCTTAGCAAGGGTTGTTGGGATGCAAAACGAAAATAGTGGGTAACCACGTATTTTTCAGAGATAATTAAGCAACCATTATTCTAGAAAGCTTTAAAATACATAACAATGTATCGTTTTTTTCCCAAATGTAAGCTCAATTATCTCTGACAAATGCTTGGTTACCCCAAAATTTCTTTGTGGATTTAGACAGCCCTTGCTAAGATCTGCTTTTCCGCGTAGTCATAAACTTCACAAAAATACCTTCCTAGGGTTAACCGACGTCCTTAAGAAACCTAGGTTTCTCGGAACCTCCCTAGATACACAGGAAGTATGCGCAGTAACAAAAGGAGGCACCGTCCTTAAGCACACCTAATATCCAATACTCGTTTTTACGGTAAAATACTACATCTTGGAAACGGGGCAAACGCGTCACAGTCTCCAGTGTTTTTGTGGTAAAAATATGAAATTCAAGGTCATGTTTTTTTTCTGTGGGACGTCAAAGTTCTCGTTGCTTAAGGTCCCTAACGACAACCCCATGGAGCCAACTTAAATTTGCTCAAATTGAAATATGGAGAACGTTCTTTTCTTAGGATCAATGAAGCGTCTCTTAAATACTTTGGTCGCTCCCTTGCTGACTGTGAACACGCTGTCGAGAGACTCGAGGATTCTGCAGAGAAATTCACCGATGTTGGGTCTGACATTGCCGAGGTTGGAAAACAACTGGAACAGTTGCAGGTAGGACCCCTGCTTTCTTTGAAACTTGATTTCAAGCAACAAAAGACTTCACTGCATGTTAATGTTGTCTTTGTCGACTGTATCATCGCCATGTCAAGCTTCTTTTGCACTTGGGCTGTCACAATACACGAATGAAGAGAGAGCCTGGCCCTGACATAATCGACAGCTAGTTACCTATCGAGAACTAATATCAGTGACGGGCTAGGTCATTTTAACATAGGTCTTGCGTCCTTCATATTGTTAGTTATTTTATTCTTGATTTGCAGGAATTTGAAAGCGATATGGTTAAAGAAGAAGCCAAATTTAGTGACATCAAAGACCAGTTTGAAGACGGCAAGGAGACGGGTATACTGCGAGAAGAAGACCAGGTGCGAGTCAAGCGCAGGATAGGAGCGCTGGAAGAGAAGTGGGCTGAACTGAACAGAGTTCATAACGACAACCGGCGAAGGTAACAGTCCTTTCGTTAAATCTACAATCACTGACAAATTATTGAAACAAGGCCACGAAAACCGTACCTTCCTCACCCATCCACAAGGCAATGTTGGTGGAGATTTTTATCAAAATATGTTAAGACACGTGCTCTACCGGCTAAGACTTTCGTCCGTCCGCTTGACAGGGCTAACTATACCGGATTGGTCGAAGAGTATAGTATAGTCCTGACGTAGAGGGTTCCTGATTCTCCTGATCCCCTCGTCCTCCTGATCCTCTAACCGACCAATAATTTGTTGTGAATGTTGCTATAGAACTTAATTGATTACGGAACCCCAACAAAGGCTTTATGCGTCACGTGACACGAAGGAGTTCGGTAGCAGGTAACAATGTATTATTTTGCAGGTTAACTCAAGCAATGATAGTGTTCCATGAAGAACTGATGGAGGAGATCTATGATTGGATGGGCGACGCTGAAAAGCAAGCGGACTCCATAGCAGTGAACGAGGATGACATTAGTTCAGTCATGGAGGAGTATGGCAGACACAGGGTATGGACCAACACTACGACCAATAATAATACGTCACTAATAGTGCTAATACGACACCAAGTCTACTTCTGCCAGAATCCTCACCATTGCTGTTTTCCGGTGCAAGTTAGGGATTATAGCCGATTGTCATTAAAACGTTGCTGAAGTTACCAAATTTAAATAAAAAGGGAAAAAAATAAATAACTCCATCGTGAAAATGGCCTATTTGAATAATCTCCTTGCTTAAGAATAATGGCCGCTCTTTGTTCATATTGTGTCTATAGTCAAACCCTCCAATCCACGCCGTTCTTCTTCCGCCTCATGGTGGACATAATCTTGCAATGGGCCAGGAAACACTGCGCACATATTGACTGAGTGGGAGTGTCGGGGGGTTTTCAGTTCTAACTCAGTAAATAAGTATCTCAGTTTATCATACAACTAATTTTTGCTCGATTTGCACTCTGTGAACGTTTGGTACTCTATAAACGTTGAATTACCGCGCTCATATAAACAGATGACATGTTCGGGCCCTGGAAGTTTATTTTTGATTGATTTGCGTCAGTGTCCTCGAATTGTGCCTTTTTCATTTTTTAACAGGAATTAAAGGAAGAAATCTCTTCGTTCGAGCCAACGTTCAAAAAAGCAATTTCAATCAGTGATCGGCTATTAAGTGAAAGGCTTGTGGATCCCGAAAGAGCTGACAGTTATGAAAACGAGATTAGCACTCTGGAGAAGAGATGGAACAATCTACAACTTAAAACCATGGACAATGGAACAAAGTAAGTGTTCTTATGACTATTACAAATTCCAGGTAAAAAGTAGTGATTGGTTAAAAACAGAACATTAAAGGGAAACTGCCCCGTCACAGCCTACGTAATGACACCTATTGTCTAATTACCTAGACCTGACTCATATACTGTCTAATTGACGGTCAAATCAGGGCTCCAAATGCCCAGTCATATTCGAGAATTTTGTCACAGTTATAATCAGATTCCTTACAGGACTTCGTGTCGTCCAATTTAGTATACAATCATACTCGTGATTAAACAAATTCGACTCTCGTTACGCGGTCGTGTGATTACAGACCGAATAAAAAGACTTCAGTCAGTCCTATTACCATTTTAAATCAGGGTATAAACAATTTGTTGATTACATCAAAAAGTGATATTGGGGAAGTCATTTTACGAACTAGTATTTCTGATTGTACCTCATGGGAAGTAGGTAGTCAATTTCCACGAGTTTAAAAGGGCACAGTCACGCTATTTTAGTCACTTTAAAAATAAAAAATATGTCCTCACATCAATGAACGCCCACAAATAATAATCTTGTTTTATTACCAAAGACTATATAACTTCACTAAAACTATTTTCTATCCTCTGTTGCTATAGATGGCACGGATGGAAATGGATTGCAATTTGAAAAAATTAGGCTTAACTTTTCAAATTCTTTCAGCGTGTTGACATTCAATCGATATTAAATGGTCATAGTTTGTTTTCTCTTAACGAAATTAAGATAATATGTTCCTTTAAATGTTCAAACAATGTTGGGCATGGATAAAGTTAGCTACCGATAATTTTAGCACAGTTTTGACCGGAAATCGGCGACATCCTCGTGACTATGCCCCTTTTAAAAGAATCAACACACACCAAGGAACGTGCCACTGCAACGTCCTGTCGTTCCTCTTGTCCCTGCTACATTTTACATTTTCATGTGTGTACGCACATGTTGTCATTTTGTCGTACCCTTAACCAGCCGTTGAGTGGTCTCTATGCTTACCTCAGGCTGCAGCTTGCCCATCTTAACCCTTTAAGCCCTGATATAAAAATGCATATTCTCCTCACTGTTCTCTATACATTTCTTATGGAACTAGTAAGGAGAATTTTCCAAATATCAAGACATCTCATCCTTGGTGATCACTTTCTTTTTTTCTCCTCACTTGAATGTTTGAACAATTAGTGATAATGTACAGAGAATTTTCATCTTCGTCACTGTTAGAGCTTAAGGACGGTGCCTCCTAATACAGATGTATTCTTGCAAAGGTTATGACTATGGGGAAAAAGTAGATCTTAGCAAGGGTTATTGGAATCCAAAAATAAAAATGTGGGTAACCACGCATTTTCCAGAGATAATTAAGCAACCATAATTCTAAAAAAGTGTTAAAATGCAAAGAATGTATGGCAATTTCTGTCCAAATTTAAGCTCAATTATCTCTGAAAAATGCATGTTACCCCCAGTTTTCTTTTTGGATTCTGATACCCCTTGCCAAGATCTGCTTTTTCCATATAGTTTTACACCGTGCAAAAATAAATGTTGTAGTAGTGCCGGGGCAAATTCCTCAAGAAACCCGAATATCCCGAGAGGCGCAGAACCTGTGCGCAGTAACAAAAGGAGGCACCGTCCTTAAAGGGTGAAAATACGGTCTAAGTTTGGACACTTAGGTAGCTGACGCAACGAGGAAAGAGCTCTCATCCTTATGGATACTAATTTGTACCATGATTGCTTCAGATTGTCCGGTGTTCTTGGAAGGTACATCACAACACGGCTGGATGATGCAGAAGTGACTTTGACACATGCAGAATCCAGTATTGACAGAGACGACGGCGATTATTTGGATCTGGAAGCCGCTAAGAAAGCATTAGACGCGTTCCAGGTCAGTTAGTCAGTTAGGTCAAAAAACGAAACGCGGTCAAGAAATAAAATGCCAAGTTCCATTTTGAAAAATAAATTTCAAGAAAAACTCTTAGGAATTTTTACCGTTTACAAACAAAACCTGATTTTGAGCTTTGTTTTCATTGTAAGAGAAAGTAAAGGAAAATAGTGACCCTGTTAAGTGAGCCGCCGTTTTTTGAGGGACAAGGAAAAACATGCTCAATGTAACTAGGATAAGTAATAAAAAACTGGAATAAAAGAATGACTGTTGGAAGGCTAGTCTTAGCATTTTGTTTCGTTAGTCAGGCTGACTTCACTTTTGTTAAGTTTGATAAATAATTTAACTAAAATTCGGTTCATTTGATTCAACTGTTACTTTTTCAGCTCAAAAAAGAAGGCGTCCACGAGTCCCAAAAGAAAGTTGACGAAATTCTCACCGAGTCACGTGGTATCGTTAAGGAAGACTTCTTCAAGGAACACGAGCGGGATCACTTCCAAGGGAGAATTGACATGATCGACAAAAGGAACAAAGAACTCGAGGAAAAAGCTGCTAAGGAAGAAAGAAGGTAATAGATTCATTTATAATTTGCCAGAGATCGCTGCTATTAGTTCGTTTTCTACAACGTAGCTATCCTGCGTAACGACATCCGAGCGACAATTCGATAGATTCCACACTGATATTATAGCCCGATTTACAAGACAACCGTTAAGGCACGGCACTCCTGACTTTGGCACTCGGGCCCACAGTTTTGGTCCGCCATCTGTTCCGTTTACACGACAAAATTAAGGCGGCCCTAATTTTGTGATGGGTACGCTTAAGATTAGAAACGGCACCTCCAAATTACTGAGTACGTCAGTCAATTTAACAGCGGTAAACCACTACTTCATGTAATTTCTTTCTTCGCAAATGTTCTTAAAAGGAGTGACGTGCCTGCACGACTCCCACGCGCGTGTTTCAGCCTTTTACCGCCTTTACCCTTCATTAGCAGAAAATAGATTTTCATTTTAATTCATAAAAATTCTATAACCTTTATGGAATTTCATTTTCGTCAAGGAATTTGTATTTTAGTTATTCGTTGCTTCATCAGTAAGGAAAACGTGTAAAGTGAAATTCAATAACATTTTGAGATTCTCATTTTCATGTTGTAGATAGTCTATAGTGTCTTTAGAAAATCAATAACACGTATTGCATCATCGTTAGCAGTAAGGAAATTTTATTTAAAATTCAAGCTGTTATAAATTCATTTTACAGTGTATTTGGAACGAACAAAAAAGACCAAACATGCACATGCACACTGTAGATGTACAAACAACAGCGTTCTTTTTCAAACTGTAGACATGCTACGAGGACAAAGCGAGTGCCGAATGAAGACGGTCTGGGAAAGAACTGTGTATAAAAATAAGACTATACATGTATGTACTGAGAAAACTTCGTGCATAGCTGAACTGGTTAAGCTTAAACAGGAGTTCAGTTTGCCAGCGGTACTGCTGCGAATTACATATCATGCAAACATTAGTCACGATGTAAAAAACAAATTTACCAGTATTTCTGCGATAATAATAAATCAAATTTCCTACACGTAAACGACGTTAATGATTTTCTGAAGAGGCTAAAGAGTGTGCATAACATGAAAATGAAAATCTCAAAACAATACTGTATTTAATTTCACACTTTTTCCACACCAATGAAGCAACGATTACCTAAAATGAAAATTATTTCACGAAAATGAAATTCCACAAATGTTATTGAAATTTTCTAAATGAAAATGAAAATTTATTTTTAGGCACTGCTGGTTAATGTTGCGTCACAAAAGGGCAAGATTTTCTTGTTTTTTGTTTTAATGTTGGAGGGCTTGATTTGTGTCTTCAAAAGTAACTTCTGAGAGGGTTGTTTGAGTGCAGTTCTCTGGGTGTCCTCTCTCAAGTAGAAGAAGTTTGTGATGCTCTGTTCAAATAATGTTTCACAAGAGTTAGTTCTAAGTAGTCTTAGAACCTCTCCTTTGATGAATCTTCTTTTTACTCCTGTAGATGGCAGGTTGAAAAATGGGTGTGCGTACATCTGGCACCGACTCAGTTTTAAATCGTTCGCCTTTGTAAACAATCCAAGAAGTTTGTTTCTGTTTCGGATACTTCAGCCGTAAACTTGATAGTTTGATGGTGTTTGTTAGCTTGTTCAATGAACTGTGTGATCTCTTCTCTTGTGGTGTTCTAGAGGGAGCAGATGTCGTCAATGAATCTTTTCCAGACCAGCGGTTTTAAAGCGCTTTGATTTAAGATCTCTGTTTCTACCTTAGCCATGAAAATATTTGCGAAAGCACTGGGAATATCGCGCATGCTCGATAGAAATTATTCCAGTCCTTCCAAAAGAATCACCGAGAAACGGTCGAGAACCCATTCAAATTCGGGCACGGCACTCCAAACAGGCGGGCCGAGACTACCTATTTCAGGAGTGCTCTGCCCACCTGAATTTTTCGGCACCCGTGCCCATCCATAAATATGCATTTACACGACACAGTTCAGGAGTGCAGTGCCGTAAATTAGCGGCCCGCGTGCCAAAATCTAGGGGTGCCGTGCCCAAAACGCTTGTCGTGTAGATCGTGTTAATAATATACCTAAGCTTTCATGTGTTTTAACTGAAATTAAGCATGCCTTATGTCAGCATAAACACGCTGAAATGACGCCATGTTTGCGCGCCCTTGCAAGCTGTGAATGAGTTTGTTTTCTTGCAAATGGAAGGTGATTTCTATACAAACGTAACCCTCACGACGTTTCATCGTTAAGTTTAATTTTGTTCGGCACTGATTACTTTTGTTGTGTGTTTTTTTTCCAGGTTGCTTGACACATACATTTTGCTGCTTAAACAAAACCTGCAACGAATGAACGTTTGGCTCAATATGGCAGAATCACGAATAAAGTCACAAGGCGAGATTGGTCCTGGTTATGATGATGTGAAGAAACAACTCGAAGATCATCAGGTAGTGTGGTAGTTAATCTATCACTTGCACGAGTGATGTATAAAAGCCAACAATAAAACAGTAACAGAGGAGGTGTTGCTGAATAGCTTTCACGTGCATGATAATTAAGAATTTCATGTACAGACTCAAAATTTGTAGCCACATTGTGCAACAGGAAAGTACTCCTTAATAGCTTTCATTTGAATGGTCACACTTTAGGATTTCATCCACAGACTCAAAAGTCAGAACCACCTTGTACAGCATAATAAACAGCACCACAGGAAAGTACTGCTCAGTAGCTTTCATTTGAATGGTCACACTTTATGAGTTCATCCACAGACTCAAAAGTTAGAACCACCTTGTACAGCATAATAAACAGCACCACAGGAAAGTACTGCTCAGTAGCTTTCATTTGAATGGTCACACTTTAGGATTTCATCCACAGAATCAGAACTTAGCACCACATTGTACAGCATAATAAACAGCACCACAGGAAAGTACTGCTCAGTAGCTTGCATTTGAACGGTCGCACTTTAGGATCTTGTCAACAGACTTGAGGCTTAACATCACGTTATTGACGCACGACGAACAACTCCATAGACACGTTCTGCTCAGTAAAGTCAATTTGAATGGTCACTCTACAGGATCTTATCGACAGACTCAAAACTTGTAACCACATTTAGTAACTGGGTTTTTTTTTTAAGTTCGAATGAAAGGAAATGCCCTTAAAATAAGATTCTGAATTGTGTGTGTTTTGTTCCGTGCATCAAGTGAAAAAAAAATGTGTCGTTCGTATATGAAGACTTTGCTGTTTGTTTTGTAGACTTTCCAAGAAGAACTTCGCGACCATTCAATGATTTCCATGATCCTCGGAGTTGACGTTACTCATCCAGCCATCAGCGAGAGCACACATCAGCAAGTGAAGTCACTGAGTGATCGATGGAGCAAAGTGTGGAACTGGTCTGAACAAAGAAAAACACAACTGCTGAAGGTATTTTTATTTTTCTCGAATACCATATTTCCCCTGTTAACTCCTTCCTGGGCCACCACCTTGCTTTAATTAAATCTAAAATTAGCACCCCCTCCCCACCTTCCCCTCTATTGCATTCTCAAAGTAACACCCACCACCCAAAATTAACAAGCCGCCCGTACATTTTTCCCCTTAAGAAGACTACACGAAGTAAGAAAAGTGAAGTTTAATTCAGGTTTTTTTACCAAGTGCGAAATAATTTTTCAGGGTTCAAACTGGCCAATTAAGGGCCGAGTTCGCTCGGGGACTGTGAAGTGATCTTCTTTTTCTTGCACCTACAAGGATGAGGAGTAAGGCCATTATCACGATGCGTCGCCATAATCGCGATTGTGCCAATGAGAGTTCTTTTGAGAGTTTTTTAAGAGTTCTTTTCATTTCAATAACAAAAAGAATTTTTAGAAAGAGGAAGTATCGCTCAAAGGACACACTTTATTGTATTCTTGTGCAACTCTTTCATCCTTTTGATCTTTCATTTTTTCGAATAGTTTTTTCCGTGATCAGTAAGTTATCCTCTCAGCATCCCTTCGAGTGTTATACATGTTAGCTTTAAGCTGCCCTGCCCCGCGATGACCTTCGGTTCTACATTTACGTTGGTGCACTCAGTAACTGCCAAATTTGGCTTTAATCTTCATGTACGGGGGGGGGGGTTGTTTTTTCAACTTAGCCCTCACTTATGTCTTACTGTTAAAGGTCTTGAGTAACTGGCAAAGATTCCGAGACGAGCAGTTAATATTGCTCAACTGGTTATCAAACAAAGAGAAGACACTGAAAGACATGGGAAGAACAGATCTCTCTAATGAGGAAGAAGTAAAGGATCACTTGGAAAAACTTCGGGTAAGAAATCAATAGCTTTAATTGCTTTGATTACCTTGAGGCAAGACATTTTTCTCAAAGTGAGTGCATAAACAGCGGCCTCCACAGCTGCTAGAGCTTAACCAGGTGCAGCAGAAGGCAAAAAGAATTATTACCAACCCCCCCTGGGGGGAGATGCACTGAAGCCTACCACAGGGTTAGCTCCAGCACGTTGCCAGGTTTCCCTAATGGCTTGGCCCAGTTACACACCTATGTGCGTTTCTCGAAAGCCCCGAAACTTTATGGGCCGATTTTGGGCACCATAATTCACACTGTATCTTCTAAACAAAGAGTTTTCTGAGCGTGAAACTTTGTTATAAATTACAGATTTTAAAGACATGTTAAAATAGCAGCTTTATACAGCGAGTGCTACATGTTTTTTTTTTTTCGAATGGCTTTTCGGTGCCGAAAAAGGTTCGGCTCCTGGAAAAGCGCTCCTGGTAGAGAGAGGAAAAGTGAGTAAAGTTGCCAAATATAGTAAAACGGATAATTTTTTAGTTTGGTCGTGAAATGAGAAAGTAACATGTATTGTCCATCATGTCAAGCACGGGAAAAAGAAACGATCTGGATTTCTGACACATGCAACAACACAAAGGCAGAGACTGCCTTAAAACTATAGACCTTCATATGAAAATTCCGACTTCCTCAAACTTGATCACTGCATATCCACCAACGCTTCCAGTAACCTAACAACGTGCTTAGGGTTTAACTTTCCAACCCACTTGTAATACTACTTCAAGTCTTGACATGCTAAAGAAGAAGACCTTGTCATGAGGTTCTCCACTGAGAGTTGAAAGAAAAGTAAACAAGCAACAAACGCGCTGAAAATAATACAGCTGCTTCAGATGGCGGGGGGGAGGGGGGGGGGTTGTTCAGTAAAATTACAAGCTGCCGCAGTAGTTATTTCATCCCGGGATGATTTTATCCCGGTCTTCAGCACCGGGGCGAACACATTTTTGCTCCAAATCATGTAAACACTCAAAGGTAAATGACCAGACACCGAGATGAAAGTCATCCCGGGATGAGATGCAAGTCATCCCGGGAAGAAACTCATCCCGGGATGAAATAACACATGTAAACGGCGCCTAATCCCTTATAACAGTAGTTGTTATGCGCAATGGTCCTTGTTTTGAGTTGGCTATCGTGTTATAGCTAGAAACTAAGCAGCAGTTTCATCGGCTTTGCTTTTTATTCGAAACAGGTAATTGAAAAAGAGTTAGACGAACAAGGAATACGTCTGCAATCATTGCACAAAGCCGGGGAAGATCTACTGAAGAATGTCGATGCGAATGACCCGGCTGCGAAAGAGATAAATACTCAATTGAAAGACTTCGATGACTGCTGGAATGACATTGCAAAGGAAGTCATTAATAAAATACAACAGGTAAGAGTAGAACACAAGACACTTCAACGTTTTTGTTACGTTTCGGTTACCGTCGAAGAACTCAATTTTTGTTTGCATGCAGTCTTTAAAAGCTGTTCGCTTGCAGTAAGAGCTTTACAAAGCTGGTTAGAGTTATCGGCGTGCATGTGCGTAGATTAGGCACATCTGAGTTGTGTCCTCCGTATAATAGGTTCCAACGTTAGGTTGTTTAGTGTTGTCCTAACTTTGAAGGACTGATGGGGGAAGCAAGTCCTAACTGTGACCGTTGAAATGAAAGCTATCGAGTAGTACTTTCCTGTGTTGGCCCCATTTGTTCAAAAGCTGGAATGCGCTATCCACCGGCTAAAACTCTATCCAGTGGATAACGCAATTAGTTTCCCTGACACTTATCCACTGCATAGTGTTTATCCGGTGGATAGCGCTATCCAACTTTTGAACAACTGGGGATTGGTGTTTGCTGTATGTTGATGTCTGTGGTAAAACCCTAAATTGTGACCATTCAAAAGCATGAAAGCTATTGATCAGTTCTTCCCGCAGAAATGTTTATTATGCTGTGAAACGTGCCTCTACCTTTCGAGTCAGCAAATGTTATTGACTTTCTAGTGGCTTAAGTTTTGTCGAAAGAGATTATTTACAGAAGGCTAGTCGAATTTACTCTGCCACTTCGAGGAGTGGAAGGTTTGATAAAAATGACTTTTCGGTATATAAGTAAGTAATAGCCGCTTGGTGTGCTTTCGACTTTCCGTGTCTGATGAAATGTATTTCATTTCAGTTGGAGACCTCCCAGAGTAAACTTAGGGAATTTCATTCGGAAATGGACGCCACAAATGAATGGATGGATGAAACTGAAAAGCTTCTTAAGTCATTTGATATTAAAATGGATCCAGAAGAAGCCAGCAAGTTACAGGAGAAAACAGAGGTAAGCTTCGTCATGCTTTGAACCGCTTCTAATTAACATATAGTGAGGTAGTGTTTTTTTTTTCTTGGGGGGGGGGGGTTAATTTTATTTAACAAAATAAATAAATGAGTAAATAAGTAAAGAAATAAGGGAGCTAGTGAATGAGGAAGGGAGGGAGGGAGTGAGCAAGGGAGAGGGGAATGAATGAATTAATGAATGAATGAATGAATGAAAGAGCTAGTAAGCGAGCGAACGAGCGAACGAATGAATGAACGAATGAACGAACGAACGAACAAACGAACGAACGAACGAACGAACGAACGAACGAACGAACGAACGAACGAACGAACGAACGAACGAACGAACGAACGAACGAACGAACGAACGAATGAATGAATGAATGGTGGTGTTGACTCTGTGCATAGCATTTTAGATACCACTTGCGATGGTATCTAAAGTTGTTCAGACCGCATTCCGATGTATAATAGCCTAAATCCACAAGCAATCGAAATCAAAAAGTAACTTTTTAGCCTTGTGACTAACAGGATTGATATATCTGTTGCAGATCAAATGCGAAGAACGCGCCAGATACGCTGCCAAAGTTGAACGTATCAACAGACTTGGCAAAGACCTGGCCGGTGAAATAGACCAACCTTCTCATGACGCCATTCAAGACGAACTTCAGCCTTTCAACGCCCGTTGGAGTGACGTGTCAAGTCAACTTGAGAACTTTAGCGATAAGGGCTACCCTCAACCGCAGAACGAATGCTGCTTCCTGCGGCTCATGAGAAAGAAATTTGGAGTTTTTCAGTGATTCTAGAGAAATTGCCCAAAACGGGCACATCATCATAATAGCAAGCTGACGCAACGAATTTTTGTAAAATTTGTACGGGCATGCACATTTTCTGATTCACTGGTTTAAAAATGAAATCTTCCGCATCCTCGATCACTAGGCATGAGTTACATATTATCCGCCGGGAATAGAACCGTGTTTTTGCCCCAGCTAAGCAGTGCTAATTCTTGGCAACGTAATAAATATTAATTCACGTTTCATGCATTCACAGCCACATAAAAACCGATAATATGCTATTTTTTTAACGCTGTTCACCATATTTTAAAAAATTAGTATTTTAAAACTCGCGCTCCGAATAGGTATTATCAGGCTATATAATAAAACACAGGTGACAAGAAATAGGAAAAAAAAACGAACACTTCTTTTTTATAATTTTTAATACATGTATCAAAGAGCTTCTGCTTGTAAGCCCCCACCCGCGACTTTTGAAAAATCTAGCTCTTAAAATCTCCGAGCACACTCGTATTTGTAGGAGACCACGTAAACTAGCGCGGGTCTGTTATTTAAGCCCAAGGCTTATAACGTATTTAAAGGTGTGAATTTTCTTTAGCTAAGATGGCTAGTAAATATGTTTTAAAATATTTTTATCGCTCTTACAGTATAGTGTATCTTATCTTACTTATGGATAAATTTCGTTGTCTCATTTGCATTCCTGCAAGGACAATTTATAAACCTTTATGATTTTTTATAGCCTTATAAACCTAGAATAAAGGAATTATACAGTCAGGACAGATTGCTCGATGTCTACGTTTGTTTATTCTGCAAGCTTTATCTTTCAAAATCCGCCTTTTGCTTCCGTTTGTTTGTTTAGAATTTTTGGTTTGTTTTGTTTCTGGTGATTGCGTCCTTTGGTCAGAATTGCTACATTTATACTGAAGCCATGATTACGTCCGAGAAAGATTGGAACTACACTTAGGTGGGTGCTTAATTGGGGTTACCTTCGAGATACACTGGAAAAAAAGGTCGATAAGGTCACGTGGAGAGAACGTTTTCGTGACCAGAGTTTCTGCGTTCCTTTCCAAAATTTTTGCGTACTCGAACTTTTACTGATGAACAGCAGATGATGCCTCTCCAATCCGTCCAGATCAATCGATAAAAATCGATTTTCGGAATTTAACCGATCAAACAATATCAATTGATATTAAGGTAATGATATCAATTGATATCGACCAATTAAGAAACGATCGATAGTCGTAAGTAATGTGTCGTTAATTACATCGATTGTCATTGACATCTGAATGCGAATCCCACTGGTATGTATAAAAACACAGTCTCTGTTAACTGCCTGGATCGATTTGGTAAGCTGTTTTGCCGTGTCTACTAGAGGAGCCGAAGAAGACAATGCAAACTGAATTACTTTTAATAATATTTTTATGCTATTTTCACCGCGCTACCCGGTGAATATACCATTTCAAGGCGCGGCTACTAAGCTAAGTTACTTTTCTTTTTTCTTGTGTTGTTTGTCAAGTTTTAGCCCCACCCCCCCCCCCCTTTTTTTCCTTTTTGATGTCCACATCTCAAAATTATACTCAAACAATTATTCGCCTCAGGCTCAGTAAATATTGGCGAATATTTACCTCGTCTGCGGCTCGGCAAATATTCGCCGATATTTACCAATATTCGCCATTTCCATCACTGTCCAATGGTGCTGCACAAATTATGGGGAAGCGAAGTTAAGTCCTGTTCGGCGAGGTTAGTACTTGGATGGATGTCCGCCCGGGAACAGCAAGTTCGCAAATAAAGTTCACTCGTAAAAAGCGATCTTTTGGTACACTTTAGGTTCCGATTAATGAGATATTTAGTTCTACATTTATTCCCGTCCGGACTTATTCGCTTATCACGCAGGTTGTTTTGCGTAATCCAATCAAATTCTGAACAAAATACGTCTTGAAGTTGAAGCAAAACTTTTATTAACAACGTATTCCGGACAATCCTTGGTGGAAAAAAAAACTGTTCCACTTCTCAATTAGTAAAAACGCTTTCCTATTAGGACGCGAAAAAGAATTGCAAACATTTTGACCATATGAAATAGATTTTAATAAATTTCTACGAACGCAGACGTATTTCCGGCTGTCTTTTTTCTCATTTTCCCCCTGGTCTGCAGTCTGAGTACTTCATTCTGCATTTTACCCCTGGTCTTCGTTTTACCCTTAGTCTGCAGTCTGCATTTTACCCGTGGTCGGCAGTCCACAGTCTGATTGACACATGTATCGACAAAGGTTCGCATGGTTACTGTAACCATTCACATCTCACGAAACAAAAAGAAAAAAAGAGGAAGAAAACTTCCCACGCAGTTTTAAAATGATGTGTCCAAAGACGAGTTACAAATCAAGGCTAAATTCGCACCGTAAAACGAACAGTTAAACCGTTACAATAGTCTTATTCATATTTCCATATTTACTTGACAATTATGAAACCTCTTTTCTTTAAGCCTGACGTAGAAACTAAAAAAAACGACTCATTTTATCAAGCTTAGTTAATTGACAATTTGACGAGTCAACAAAATATGATGTGATATCAAAGTTTTCTCTCTACAAACTGATTTCTACTAGTTGGCCGCGAACGATGCACGACCGATTCTTGAAATATTGACCAACATTTATGAGATCAGCATAATGGTCAGTATTGCTTCAGATATAGCAAGGGAATGCACCAGCATTCAAGTTTAACCTCAGTTTAAGCTTTTTTTCACTAACGTGAATGCTGCGATTTAGCCCAAAGAAAACAGGAATTCAGGAAATTGTCCCTTTACAACACTGCTGTCATATGTGGTGTCGCAATACAACGGACTTCGACTAGTGACTGACTTGAAGACAAAATTCACCCCAGAGTGCTTAACACTGGACAGACCACTTTCCCCATACCAGGAAGGTGGACCAGTTATATCAGCGTCAAAAGAGTACCAGATATTTTGTTCTAAAGCAACTGAGGACTTAAACTCAACATCAAACCCTCGATATTTTCCTATTTCACTCTGCATATCCTTAGATACAAAATTACCTCTTTCAGTTGCAACAACGACCCCATTGGCATGCTTAACTGTCAAGTTCACTGAATATTCATTGCTTTCACTACCGAAAAAACGCACTGCATGTAGCTTTATGTTCTTGTCAACAATAACACCAATGTCATTGTAACCGCCAGAATAATATCTCCATCCCTTGGTTAGACAACGAAACCTAGAAATGTTCCTTACTTGACCAGCCCTTTCAGTTTCAGAAAATCCCAGTGAAGGTTTAAGTACAGAACTGAAATGTTTCATCAACCTGTACGCCTCTTTCTGTGTAAGTATGTCAGAATCCAGGACGATATCGGCAAACTCTTCTTGTTTCATCACTGGAAAACGAATTCCCTTCACGATCCGTTCTCCAAGGATCCTTCTTTTCACAGAGCCCTCTGCTACAACTCCTTGGTTTTCACACTCCTTTACTGCCCAGCAATCCAAAGCTTGAAATAATTCCACTTCCTTAATACTTAGCGAATCTTTCTCAACTAATTCCTCCAGCACTGACTTCTCGATTGTCAAGAAACCATCCGATTTCACAGCTTCCTCCGTTTCTTTCTCGATCACCTTCCAGCAGTGATCCAACAGATCTTCTTCTTCGTATTTCTGTGCGTCCGGCAAGATGGAAAACACGTTTGCACCGTCCAGATTCTTTTGGAGGAAAGCAGAGCATTTGTCGGCCAGAGCAGGCAGCATGTATTTCTTCGCCAAATACATCACCTGCATCACATTGTCTGGGTTCAAGTTCGCCTCATCGCTGTATATAAAACGAAGCATTTCAAACAGACTCTCGTACTCACAGTCAGTGACCTCGACAAAGTCTTTTGTCTCCGCCAGATCACCGTAAAACATGGCAAAAAACACTGGACTACTGATCGCCAACACGAACTTGTGAGCCGGAACCTTGCTTTCACTTTCACCTTGGGAGTCTCGAACGACAAACTTGACATCACTCATGAGTTCTTGGTTGAAAATGGACTTAAATCTTTCACTGACGGTACTCCTGGCTGTTGACTCCCAAAAATCTTTCCTGGTTGCACCAAGAGACATTATTAGTGCGACTTTACTGTTAAAGTATTGCTTGTTTATTTCCTTCGCTTGCTTCAGTTGCTTCGCTGCGACAGCTTTCGACTTTCGATTGTCACGCAACGACTGTAGCGTCGCTGGCTCAATTCAGCGCCCAGTGCTTTTCTTCCACCTCACTGAAAATAACTCAAAGAATGTGCCAACACTGTGTCATTTTTACAGTAAAACGTTTGAGCATCAAATGATACGTTTCCTTGAGAAAGAAAACGGTGTACAGCCAGAAGGTGGCCCGATACTACTGCACCGAATTGCGTGGATGCACGAACCGCAACGTGGATCCACAGTTTGACGATGTTTATGACGATAACCGTACAGACGCACAAACACAGACGTCAATTTGTTTAATAAACAGACACAGAAAAACTGACATCAAGTTATTAAGTAGAATAATGGAAAAGGGTGGTGATTTTTTCAAAGAAAGCAGCCCTTAGGCGTCACAGTCTTATTGTATATGACCATCAGAAGGCTTTTTGTCCCAAGTATATGTTTGTATATGCATACTATACTTTTTTAGGGCGCTCCTGTCAAATACTTGGCAAAAAATTCCAGAAAAGTAAACAGTTTCCAGCACTTTGATAAAATTTGCTAACAGTATGCTATTTTTAGGGATTAAAATGTCCAAAAAAATTACATGTTTGGGCATGAACTCACCCTCAAAACACTTTGAACATTGCTTAAGTCAACAGTGTTGAACAACGTTGAACAGAAATGTCAAACAGAAGAAGGGAGGGGGGCAATCGACCCAGGTCAGGTGGGTGTACACCTATGGGTATAAGGTGCCGCTGAGGGTATGTAACCCTGGCCCTGTTTGGGACAAAAATAAAAGCCCTAGAATACCAACCCTGTTTAGGACAGGAACCTCTATTCTAGGCAAAATTACAAAAGACGCACTCTCTTGCTTTACACAATTTTAACGTGTTTCAAAGTCCCCACTTTAAAGACCGGCAAACGTCTCTGATCTACGCCATATTTCACGACGGCAATCGTGCACCATACCCAGGACAGAGAGATGAAAACCCATATCCTGTCCAGCGGCACGTCCCGCTATAGGCGATATAAAGGAGTACCCCCCCGGGGGGGGGGTCGAACCCGTTTGTCCGAGGACTAAAAATAACCACTTGGTATTTCCCGTGCAATTTAAATGAATTTTGTCTCCTTTGATGTACTCGTGTTCATTTATTTTAAACTGCATTCAAAATCATGTGATCACTGGTAAAAATATCCTTGCGTCATGTCTTAGAGATGACATCGTGAAAATCTTGTGACCAACGTCTTGTGGCTTTCTTAGCGACTACCCATTTCGAATTGGAAAGGAAGTTAAAAGACCAAGATGTTGCAAGGGAGTTGCAGTCTTTGTGGCCTGATCGTCTTTTGGTTTATTATCGCTGGAGGTAAGGATCACAGCAACCAGTCGTAAATGTACTGGTTTGTTCGTACAACCCCCCAGTATCATCATACAAATTCTCCTTACTGGTCTTCATAGTTTTTATTTATTACCAATTCGGAGAACTTGTTTAAACATCAAGACAATTCACCTTTGGTGGTCATTTGCTAAAGTCTCATGACCTGTATGTATTATAACACACTAATATAATGAGGAGAAATTTGATGCTGATCACTATTGGAGGGTTAAAGGGTTAAGACAACTGAAGCACAATTAGTAACTTACAAACCGTGACTAACAAACGCTATTAAAGATCATTCGTAACGGTTGATATTCAATAGCCAGCTAGTGTGGGACTCGGTCTCCAAATGTAGTTTGGTATGCATGTAATCTGACAAAGAGTTTAGTGATAACACGCATACAAACGACGTTTCCGTCGAGCTACGCCTAGAACAGGCAATGTTCCCGGGGGGGGGGTACCCCCGTCAATTTAGTATAGGTGTGTGCCGCCAAGGTTCTCAAACCCTGACCCGATTTAAGGGTAGAAAATCGAGAATTAATACCCTTTTAAAGGCCCAAAACCAAGAAATGGCACCCTATTTAAGGGAAACAAGATAACTTATAATTGGATAACTGATAGGTCGTTTTATTTCTTTTCCGCTGTACACGGACGTTTAAAATCGCTTTGTTAAACTTTATAACGCGTATTCGGGCGTGCAGTACAGTTTTAACAGACCATATCTTTTTCGTTTTGCGCGTTGAGGTGGGTACTGCAATTTAGTGACCCTATCTAAGGGACATCTAAGGATCACAATACCAAAACATACCAAAAAGGATATCCTATTTAAGGACTGAGCACCTCAAAAACCCTACCCTATTGGGCGGCACATACCTATATAGAGTATGTAAGGGAGTACCCCCCCGGGGCCGGGGGGCAATGTTAAACCTGTTGATTGTCAGTAGTTTCCTGACTGAATATCATTCCTCTAATAAGGAAGAAGTAAAGGATCACTTGGAAAAACTTCGGGTAAGAAATCAATAGCTTTAATTGCTTTGATTACCTTGAGGCAAGACATTTTTCTCATAGTGAGTGCATAAACAGCGGCCTCCACAGCTGCTAGGGCTTAACCAGGTGCAGCAGAAGGCAAAAAGAAGTATTACCAACCCCCCCCCCCCCACTGGGGGGGAGATGCACTGAACCCTACCACAGGGTTAGCTCCAGCACGTTGCCAGGTTTCCCTAATGGCTTGGCCCAGTTACACACCTACGTGCATTTCTCGAAAGCCCCCAAACTTTATGGGCCGATTTTGGGCACCATAATTCACACTGTATCTTCTAAACAAAGAGTTTTCTGAGCGTGAAACTTTGTTATAAATTACAGATTTTAAAGACATGTTAAAATAGCAGCTTTATACAGCGAGTGCTACATGTTTTTTTTTTTTCGAATGGCTTTTCGGTGCCGAAAAAGGTTCGGCTCCTGGAAACGCGCTCCTGGTAGAGAGAGGAAAAGTGAGTAAAGTTGCCAAATATAGAAAAACGGATAATTTTTTAGTTTGGTCGTGAAATGAGAAAGTAACATGTATTGTCCATCATGTCAAGCACGGGAAAAAGAAACGATCTGGATTTCTGACACATGCAACAACACAAAGGCAGAGACTGCCCTAAAACTATAGACCTTCATATCAAAATTCCGACGTCCTCAAACTTGATCACTGCATATCCACCAACGCTTCCAGTAACCTAACAACGTGCTTAGGGTTTAACTTTCCAACCCACTTGTAATACTACTTCAAGTCTTGACATGCTAAAGAAGAAGACCTTGTCATGAGGTTCTCCACTGAGAGTTGAAAGAAAAGAAAACAAGCAACAAAGGCGCTGAAAATAATACAGCTGCTTCAGATGGCTGGGGGGAGGGGGGGGGGGTTGTTGAGTAAAATTACAAGCTGCCGCAGTAGTTGGCCCCGTTTACACGAGTTATTTCATCCCAGGATGACTTTCATCTCGGTTCTGCTCATTTACCTGTGAGTGTTTACATGATTTGAGGTAAAAATGGGTTCACCCCGGGGCGAACACATTTTTGCTCCAAATCATGTAAACATCCAAAGGTAAATGACCAGACACCGAGATGAAAGTCGTCCCGGGATGAGATGAAAGTCATCCCGGGAAGAAACTCATCCCGGGATGAAATAACTCATGTAAACGGCGCCTAATCCCTTATAACAGTAGTTGTTATGCGCAATGGTCCTTGTTTTGAGTTGGCTATCGTGTTATAGCTAGAAACTAAGCAGCAGTTTCATCGGCTTTGCTTTTTATTCGAAACAGGTAATTGAAAAAGAGTTAGACGAACAAGGAATACGTCTGCAATCATTGCACAAAGCCGGAGAAGATCTACTGAAGAATGTCGATGCGAATGACCCGGCTGCGAAAGAGATAAATACTCAATTGAAAGACTTCGATGACTGCTGGAATGACATTGCAAAGGAAGTCATTAATAAAATACAACAGGTAAGAGTAGAACACAAGACACTTCAACGTTTTTGTTACGTTTCGGTTACCGTCGAAGAACTCAATTTTTGTTTGCATGCAGTCTTTAAAAGCTGTTCGCTTGCAGTAAGAGCTTTACAAAGCTGGTTAGAGTTATCGGCGTGCATGTGCGTAGATTAGGCACATCTGAGGTGTTGTGTCCTCCGTATAATAGGTTCCAACGTTGGGTTGTTTAGTGTTGTCCTAACTTTGAAGGACTGATGGGAGAAGCAAATCCTAACTGTGGCTGTTGAAATGAAAGCTATCGAGTAGAACTTTCCTGTGTTGGCCCCATTTGTTCAAAAGCTGGAAAGCGCTATCCACCGGATAAAACTCTATCCAGTGGATAACGCAATTGGTTTCCCTGACACTTGTCCACTGCATAGTGTTTATCCGGTGGATAGCGCTATCCAACTTTTGAACAACTGGGGATTGGTGTTTGCTGTATGTCGGTATGTCTGTGGATAAAACCCTAAATTGTGACCATTCAAAAGCATGAAAGCTATTGATCAGTTCTTCCCGCAGTAATGTTTATTATGCTGTGAAACGTGCCTCTACCTTTCGAGTCAGCAAATGTTATTGACTTTCTAGTGGCTTTAATTTTTGCTGTGAGAGATTATTTCAGAAGGCTGGTCGAATTTACTTTGCCACTTCGAGGAGTGGAAGGTTTGATAGAAATGACTTTACGGTATCTAAGTAAGTAATGCCAGCTTGGAGTGCTTTCGACTTTTCGTGTCTGATAAATTGTATTTTCATATTAGTTGGAGACCTCCCAGAGCAAACTAAGAGAATTCCATTCGGAAATGGACGCCACAAATGAATGGATGGATGAAACTGAAAAGCTTCTAAAGTCATTTGATATTAAAATGGATCCAGAAGAAGCCAGCAAGTTACAGGAGAAAACAGAGGTAAGCTTCGTCACGCTTTAAGGACGGTGCCTCCTAATACAGATTATTTTTGCAAAGGTTATGAATATGGGGAAAAAGTAGATCTTAGCAAGGGTTATTGGATCCAAAAAGAAAAATGTGGGTAACCACGCATTATTCAGAGATAATTAGGCAACCATGATTCCAGAAAAGCGTTAAAACATAAAGAATGTATAACAATTTATTTCCCAAATTTAAGCTCAATTATCTCTGAAAAATGCGAGATTACCCCCAATTTTCTTTTTGGATTCTGATAGCCCTTGCTGAGATCTGCTTTTTCCACATAGTCATAAATTGCGCAAAGATATTTTTATATTAGGGGCAAACTCCTTAAGAAACCCGAATATCCTGAGATGCGCTCTAACAAAAGGAGGCACCGTCCTTAACTCTTTTCCGTCAAGAGTTGTATTTTCCCGACGTTGAAGTCGGGAACCATTGAGCCACTTGTGACGTCTTCATTTTTGACGTCACCAGATTGTTTTGATAAGCAGCTAGCACAGCAAGGACAGATCCATCCATACGTGTGTCCATTTTGAATATCAACCAAATTCTGGCAGAGCTATACCAGAAAAACGTGTCCAATTTTGGCTGCAAAGTTGGTGGTAAAATAGGCCAAGTCACCTAGTTGATCAATGTTCCATTTCCAGGGTTTTAGAAGGACTGAGGCCAAAACTTTTCCAGTGGATAGAAAGGTGATAAAGGGTAGAAGATAAAGAGAAAAGAAAGGGAGAGAAAAAGGAAAGGAAAAGCAGCGAGAAAAAATTAGAAATGAATCAGCAAAAAAAAAAAAGTCCAAATTTTGGCTTATGCGCATGCGTGAAACCAGAATAAATTTTCAACAGAAGCTGGCTCAAAATTGAGCTAAAATGTAAGAAAATGCTTTTGTAGCAAAGTTTAGGGGCATTTGGCACCGTAGCACTTCAAAAACCGCTTTAGCGGTAAAAATTGCGTTTTTCTAAGGGAAAAACGCTGACGGTAAAGGGTTAAACTGCTTGTGCCTGTTTTGGGGGGGGGCGGGGGAGTGGGTTGATGTTATTTTATAAAATAAATAAATGAATGAAAGCTTATAAATAAGTAAATGAATGAGTGGGCGAGTGAATGAGGGAGGGAGGGAGGGAGGAGGGGAGGGGAGGGGAGGAGGGAGGGAGGTAGTGAGCAAGGGAATGAATCAACGAATGAACCAATGAATGAATGAATCAATGAATGAATCAACCAGTGAGTCAGTAAAGGAATCAATGAACGAATCAATCAGTGAATCAATAAATGAATCAATGAATGAATCAATCGGTGAATCAATAATCAATGAACGAATCAATCAGTGAATCAATGAATGAATCAATGAACGAATCAATGAATGAATGAATCAATGAACAATGAATGAATCAATGAATGAATCAATGAACGAATCAATGAACGAATCAATGAATGAATGAAGATGTTGACTTTGTGCATGGCATTTTAGATACTACATGTTGTGGTATCTAAAAAAATTCTGACCACATTCTGATGTATTATAGCCCAAATCCACAAGCAATCAAAATCAAAAAGTAACTTTTTGGCCTTGTGACTGACAGGGTTGATATATCTGTTGCAGATCAAATGCGAAGAACGGGCCAGATACGCTGCCAAAGTTGAACGAATCAACAGACTTGGCAAAGACCTGGCCGGTGAAATAGACCAACCTTCTCATGACCCCATTCAAGACGAACTTCAGCCTTTCAATGCCCGTTGGAGCGACGTGTCAAGTCAACTTGAGAACTTTAGCGACAAGGGCTATCCTCAACCGCAGAATGAATGCTGCTTCCTGCGGCTCATGAGAAAGAAATTTGGAGTTTTCCAGTGATTATGGAGGAATTGCCCAAAACGGGCACATCATCATAAGAGCAAGCTGACGTAACGAAATTTTTTTTTAATTTGTACGGGCATGGACATTTTCTGATTCAGTGGTTTAAAAAAAAACTTTCCGCGTACTCGATTACTATACATAAGTTACATATTATCCGCCGGGATTAAAACTTTGTTTTTGCCCCAGCTAAGCAGTGCAAATTCTTTGCAACGCAATAAATATAAATTCACGTTTCGTGCATTCACAGCCACATAAAAACTGAAGATATTGCTATTTTTAACGCTGTTCACCATATTTTTAAAGAAAATAGTATTTTCAAACTCGCGCTCTGAATAGGTTTTATGAGGCTATAAACCCAGGTGACAAGAAATAGGGAAAAAATGAACACTTCTTTTTTATAATTTTTAATACATGTATCAAAGAGCTTCTGCTTGTAAGCCCCCACCCGCGACTTTTGAAAAATCTAGCTCTTAAAATTTCCGAGCACACTCGTATTTGTATGAGACCACGTAAACTAGCGCGGGTCTGTTATTTAAGCCCTAGGTTTATAACGTATTTAAAGGTGTGAATTTTCTTTAGCTAAGATGGCTAGTAAATACGTTTTAAAAGTATTTTATCGCTCTTACAGTATAATGTATCTTACTTCTGGATAAATTTCCTTGTCTCATTTGCATTCGTGCAAGGACAACTTATAAACGTTTATTATTTTTTTAATAGCTTTATAAACCTAGAATAAAGGAATTTTATAGTCAGGACAGATTTCTCGATGTCTGCGTTTGTTTATTCAGCAAGCCTTATATTTCAAATCCGCCTTTTGCTTCCGTTTGTTTGGTTAGAATTTTTGGTGTGTTTTGTTTCTAGTGATTGCGTCCTTTAGTCGGAATTGCTACATTTAGACTGTGAAGCCATGACTACGTCCGAGAAAGACTGGAACATTGTAGGTGGAACTAGGTCGACAAGGTCGCGTGGAGAGAACATTTTCGTGACCAGAGTTTCTGCGTTCCTATTCAAAATTTTTGCGTACTCTTAGGGTCTTAAACGTTTACTGATGAACAGCAGATGATGCCTCTCCATTCTGTCCAGATCGATCGATAAAAATCGATTTTCGGAATTCAACCGATTAACTAATATCAATCGATATTTAGGTAATGATATCAATTGATATCGACCAGTTAAGAAAGGATCGATAGTCGTAAGTAATGTGTCGTTAGTTACATCGATTTTGCCTCCACTACACAACCGAACACACGAACAACACTTTAAGGCATGGGCGCGTCGGTCAGCCAGGCCCATGATACACTTTATTGACTCACATAAATACTCAAGTAATACAGTAAATCTAAACGCGCCATAGCCGGGCACGTAAACCCCAAAAACCAACTTTTGGGAAAAAAGAGGGACCGTGTACCCCCAACCTATGCTCTGGCGCTACCTTCGGGGTTTTAAGGTGTATAAAACTAATAGAATAAAGCAGTTATAACATGAATATAGAA
This sequence comes from Siderastrea radians, assembly GCA_964017195.1. Classification (NCBI taxonomy): domain Eukaryota; kingdom Metazoa; phylum Cnidaria; class Anthozoa; order Scleractinia; family Rhizangiidae; genus Siderastrea; species Siderastrea radians. The sequence goes on from OZ024888.1 coordinate 41,645,563, forward strand.
TGACAAATTGCTATTTAAGTATAACACAGGAATAAAGCTAATAGCGAAAATCACGCCAATAGAACAACTGAAACTTAATTTCACAAAACCAATTTGACGCGGCGAGGCTGACCGTAGAATGACACGAATAACTCAACGGTAACTATTTCAAACCCGCGAACCGCGATCCTTCTCGCGCAACACTCGAATCCAGTTCTCTGTTCCGTGCCGGCAAAATATTATTTTATGTCAATTCTGATGAACACAAATTACATATTGTCATTGACATCTGAATGCGAATCCCACTGGTATGTATAAAAACACTGTCTCTGTTAATTGCCTGGATCGATTTGGTAAGCTGTTTTGCCGTGTCTACTAGAGAAGCCGAAGAAGGCAATGCAAACTGAATTACTTAATTAATAATAAAAATAATAATAACAATAATAATAATAATAATAATAATAATAATAATTTTTAGTATAATTTTAATGCTATATTCACCGCGCTACCCGGTGAATATAACATTTCAAGGCGCGGCTGCCTTTTTTCGTTTTTTTTGGTTTTTTTTTTAACTCTTTGATGCCCACGTCTCGAAGTTATACTAAAACACTTATTCGTCTCAGGCTCAGTAAATATTCGAGAATATTTACCTCGTCTTGTGCTCGGTAAATATATTCGCCAATAATTACTTCGCCTTCGCGAATAATTTAGTATAGCGCCATTTTCATCACTGTCCAATGGCGCTTAACACCCTGTTCAGCGGGGTACGTTAGTACTTGGATGGGTGACCGCCCAGGAACAGCTAGTACGCAAATAAAGTTCACTCGTAAAAAGCGATCTTTGCGATTAATGAGATATTTAGCTCTATTTTTATTCCCGTCCTGACTTATTCGCTTATTACGCAGGTTGTTTCGCGTAATCCAATCAAATTCTGAACAAACTACGTCTTGAAGTTGAAGCAAAACTCTTTTATTAACAACGTGTTCCGGACAATCCTTGGGGGGAAAAAAACTGTTCCACTTCTCAATTAGTAAAAAAGCTTTCCTATTAGGACGCGAAAAAAATTGCAAACATTTTGACCATATGAAATAGATTTTAATAAATTTCTACCAACGCAGACGTATTTCCCGCTGTCTTTTCTCTCATTTTCCCCCTGGTCTGCAGTCTGACTCTTCATTCTGCATTTTACCCCTGGTCTTCATTTTACGCTTAGTCTGCAGTCTGCATTTTACCCTCAGTCTGCATTTTACCGCTGGTCCGCAGTCTGCAGACCGAAGTCCGCAACCTGCGTTTTACACTGACGGAAATAATTATTTCGTTTGGATTGATACATGTATCGACAAAGGTTCGCGTGATTACTGTAACCATTCACATCTCACGAAACAAAACGAAAAACAAGAAAACTTCCCACGCAGTTTTAAAATGATGTGTGCAAAGACAAGTTACAAATCAAGGCTAAATTACCACAGTAAAACAAACAGCTAATTTACACTAAACCGTTACGATAGTCTTAATCATATTTTCCATATTTACTTGACAATTATCAAACCTCTTTTCTTTAAGCCTGACGTAGAAACTTAAAAAATGACTCATTTTATCAAGCTTACTTAACTGACTTAT